>JBBBDQ010002082.1:927500-1010000 GCA_037127315.1 Ascarosepion bandense
TAAGAAATTGAAGGTATTTTTCAATTGAATTAATGTCATGATTAGTAGATACATACGGTTGATAGTATCATTCAGGAACATTGATAAATGGTATATAGGTGTTGGGATCTGGGAAATAATACGTTGTAAAAATATCCAGTTTGGTGTACTATAATGTTACCATCCATATATATATATATATATATGTGTGTGTGTGTGTGTGTGCCTATAATTACAAATATCCATATATATATATATATATATATATATATATATATATCCTGATACCGTGCCCAGAGCGTGCATCTATGTGTGTGTGTGTGTGAAAAGGTTAAAAAGGTTCTTGTCTTCGGTCGTCGATAGGGTAAAGTAATTTATTTCTTGTTTTATTAAAAACATATCCCAGCGCATTTACACAAATTTTTATCTTTACTTCCGGCCTGAAGAAAAAGAAATCCGTCGATCATATTCTTTTTCATGTGTCTTCTGATCTCCACATATGCACATATATATAGAATTAACATTATAAAATGCACAAAAGGCTGAAACATTCAATGCAATATAATCGCCTAGAATTACTATAAAACATCCTAGACTATTTCGAAAAATACTACCGCATATCGGAAAAAATACACAGGCATGAATAAAGACACACAAAAACAGTAACAAAAATATACGATTTGTCGAAGAGTTACAGGTTAAACAATGCAGTGTGCGAAATTCCAGCATCCAAATGATATTAGGAAAAATATCACTATATATATATATATATATATATATATATAAGCACACTGTGAAGTTATTATTGTGAATCTGTTACTTTGTGATATATATATATATATATATATATATATATATATGTTTGCGTCATTATGAGAAAGAGAAAGAAATAATTTTCATTTCAATACATATTTTTATATGGCTCAATATATGTATGAGATCTATTTGGAAATTTGCGCCGTCTTAATAACATCTATCTATCTATCTATCTATCTATCTATCTATCTATCTATATATATATATATATATATATATATATACTGTTATTTGAAATATGTCATTAAGATGAAGACGGTTTTATGGTCCCGATAATTAATCCGCCATCTTGAATAGTGAATACGAATGATCGCCAAGAATTTCTCATAAACTTAATTTGAATTTCCGTTCTGACGTATCCATACGTTATTTTGCACCATTTATATTTTGTATCGATTTATTTTTAAATGAAGTAAATCTCTTAGTCCGAACTGATATTTGCACAATAAAGATATTGATGATAAAAAAACTAAAAAAAAAACGTAAATTTATGACAAAAGCAAAACTTAGCGTTGCTGCCTTTTGCTCTGATTCTGATGCATTTATTTTCATTCAGGTATTTCACGCAAAATATTATGAAAGAAAAAGTCGTTTAATAACGTCAAATTATAAATAAAATGAAAGAGCTAAGACAAAGATCTTGGAGAATCTTTAATTGAGTCACGAAATTGTGACATAATTCTATTCGTTTCTATTTCATGATGCTTACTTATTTCTTTAAACCTGATACTTTTTATTTCATTCATAAAGAATTTAATCGATTCAGGGCGGACAATACTCGTCAGAAATTAAAAGAAGTTGGAGAAAAAACATTCCAAGAATATTATTAAATCTGAAATTGCAGTTGGCCCAGAGGATTATAATTTTACTCGGAGTTTAAATGAGTTCTGGAAGCGGACAATGGTTGATATATTTAGCTTCATAGAGGTACATTATTCATCGACTTCTTTGGCACACCCACGTGCGGAAGTGTTGAAAGAAGCCAATCGATAATCAGACAGAGGGGTAAGTTTATGCAGATATGGATATTGACGAAGTCTACATTCGAATAAAAAAACACGTATGAAGAAATAATGGTTTGGAAATTATAAGTAAGTAAATCCTAGCTGCCTTTGCGTCCTGAAATCTTGGCTTTCTACCAAGGCGGTCACACACGCCACCATGAAATGTGAAGCTCACAGTAATATATTTGCAACAATTTGTTCAGCTAATCGTTCAAATTGAAGCTTTTTATTCTACCTAGAGATTCCAAATTTTAAATGCGGATATTATACAGTATAACTTAACTGCTGTAAAATTGATATATATTAGTTGGGCAATAATTTCATTCAGATTGAAAATACAATTGAGAAACATTTTAACGTTCAATTTTCTTTACGTAGATGAGCGATCGTGTCTCTCCATAAGTTTGTGAATTTTCTTTCTGTGCTTATATCTGACAATTTACCACAATCCTTTGTCATTGTTTTCCACTGATTAACAAATTATGACTATTACTAGGTCTTTTCCTCCCTTTATAGTGTTTTCAGTATTTCCTGGGAAATTTAAAATTTCCTGTCAAGGTTAATACATTGAGCGTTCGAGAATTTCCAGCTGCCTGTTTCTGATTCTATAATTGGTTTTGATAATGTCTTATGAAACCTGAAATTGGTCGGATGACAATGGACAATCCATTTTTCAAACTCAGCAGCAACCAGGAAATGTTAAATATCGATATAAGAGTAACATATTAGTACTTCTACTGCTAATATCTCTATTACTACTACTACTACAAAAAATTAATAATAGAACTCGTTTTTTTCAAATATGCATTAATGGAAGAATGTTGTCCAAAATCAATAAATAAATAAATAAATAATAACACACATACATCTATATATATATATATATATATATATATATATATATATATATATATATATATGGGAATAAAAATACAAAATTATTCTTCCACTTTATACATTTTGTTCCTTTTCTTATACACTCTCTCAGAAATATGTGTGTGTGTGTGTGTGTGTGTGTGTGTGTGTGTGTGTGTGTGTGTGTGTGTGTGTTCGTGCGTATGTGTGTACAGCCATCACAACGTTGCAAGTCATCGGGACGAAATATTTGCAATTAGTTCAAACTCTTAATACAATCACTTTCACAAAATGTAATGAAATTCCTGTCTACTTAGTATCTACTTTGAATTGATAAAGTCTGTCAGTAAACGAAACACACAGACGAAAATATAATTTTCCTCTTGTCTTCATTTTCAATCATGATTTTCCTTTCCTCAGATTATAAATGAATATTTTTACACGTAGACAGATAGATAGATCTATAAATAGATATATAGATAGATTGATTGTTTAACATCAGGACGACATGTTCATAATTGAAGGTATAATCATTGATTAAAAGGTCCTTAAAGGTTTTTGTGTATATCAGGACAAGTCGTTTTCAACATTAATCGCCCCAAAGTACCGACATAAAATCTGATATAATTGGCCTATTTACACGGCCTATAGAGCATTGAAATGCAAACACATGCGTCGTTTGCTTACACAGTCATCGGCGCTATTTCATACCTGAGTGCTAGCGCTGTTTTCCTCTGCACTCGGGGGAATATAAAATACGAGTCACTGGCCGATAATTCAGAGATGGCGGTGGGCAGCCAACTGACCCTCGAATGAATGACGTGTGCTTGATCAAATAATGGCAGATATTGACACTAAGGGAGAGCCATAAACAGACCTTATTGATTAACGCTGTTTCGTAATGTACATACATTACAGGATGTTGAGCCTAATATTGTAAACGTGTTTATACTTGGCACAATTACAAAAACGCGCCACACCCTATTTGACATTATGTGTCAACGAAGATGTTTCTCTTTGTTTAATGCTTTGGAGTGAATCAGCATGGACACATTACACACATCTATCTATCTATCTATCTATCTATCTATCTATCTATCTATCGATCGATCGATCGATCGATCTAATAACATTTGTTTTCTGGGCCCACGCGTCTGTTTGAGCAGCTATCCAAACAATTTGGAATATATATTTTATTTTTTCTCGCTCGGAGAGCCAACCTGTAGTTTATACTGTAACTATCAGAGTTAACCATAGTTACAGTCTCTGGGAGAGAGTATAAAATCTTTCATGATTACCAGTCTTTACTATGCCTGTACATTCATATCCTTGGTCAGGATGGCTTACGACTTCTTGCTAGGACTCCCCTCGACTGATCTTAACGACTGCTTGTAGTATATTCTGAGATGTTTTATTACATAGAAACACACGTACAAATAGATAGATAGATAGAAAGATAGATAGATGGATAGATAGATAGATAGATAGATAGATAGATAGATAGATAGATAGATAGATAATTGTGAAAAAGTACCCTCGTCTGGACCAAAAATAGTGTAAAAAGCAACAGTTGGATTATTCCTTTGCGAAGTGGCTTTTTGGAAGAACTTTTTACAACCAACTAATTATATATTAGCAAAGCTTGCATAGCAGTACAAGTAGTTTTCATTTGGTAAACGCCTAATAATGGTAACATACAGGATGATTGAAAAGAACCCCCTATTTTAAAACACCAATAATTCATTTATAATTATAGCTTTTGCAAGAGAAGAAAGCGTTTGGCCCGAATTCTTATTTAAAATTCAATATGGGCACATGATTTCGCCAATTTCGTGTGCTCCCAAGGAATCGCGTGCTGCCCAGGAATCACGTAAACTGATTTCCCTAGGAATTTTTGTGGGATGGAAGATATAACTTATTGTGATCGCCTTTCAAGTTCTTGCAAGGATTTTGGCTTAGTATAATAAACTTGCTACCTTTACCCCGTAAAAAAATTTACAAGGTGTTAAATCGGGATTTTTGTTTGCTTTCATACGAAAGACGACGACACATCCATCTCTCGGGAAAGTGGGAATTCAGTCCTTCATAAACGACATTAGCATAATATGGAGAGGCAAACTCTTGTATGAAAATCAGTTCTTCAATATTCTTCAATTCAGATAACTGGTGAAATTTCATCTTGCAGAATGTTGAAGTTCCTTTTGGTATTCATTGTATCGCAAAGTGTGAATGACCACATGATACAGTCAGAAGTCATCCCACACAACAACGTCACTTTCGACAGATTCTGCATTTTTCAGAGATTGCAAGATGATTTTCGCAAACTAACCTATAGGTTGTTGGTCGGTTGTTTTGTTTTTATGGCATATCAACATCGGCGGGTCATTTATTGCTAACTAAATGTTATTTATTTATTGCTGGTAGTACCTTGTACTTTTCAACAATTTATTGTTGTTTTTATATAAGTTTTGTGTCTAGTAATACTTTTTTTCTTTTTTGAGCATCAAGATTCATTGGGATTTGTTTTTAAGGGCAGGGTCCAAAATTCCTACCCTGTTATTTAACGCATAACTGGAGGGAAGGGACGGATTAATACCTTTCCCAAGGGCACCAGTGCTTAACTGAATGCAGGGTATTCAACTGGAATTCGAACTCAGCTCACCGATTTCTCTTTCCGAGCCGATATCCACTGCACCACAACGCACATCCGTCACTAAATGCTTACAGCACCTGGTATTCCCAAGCGGTCACACATCTAAGTACTGATCAGGCTCAACGTTGCTTAACTTCAGTGATCGAGCGAGAACAGGTGTATTCAACGTGATATGGCCGTATGCCCTAACCTATGGGAAATACCGTTTCAAGTCTTCAGAGAATGTTATATCTGTGTCTTTAGCTGTGAGTCATTGGAAGTATTGTGACAATCATGAATGTCATTTAAGCTTCTTCTTGAGCATCGTCTGTATTGTGAGAAAAGAGATCCCTCTTTTCTTTGCTGCTTGTCGAATTGATTTTTGAGATATGTGTAATCATTTTGGAATTGCTTTCATTGTCTTCGGTATGTTGGACTTGGACGTGAGGGATAGACCCTCTAGCTACAAGATTTGCACGACAATTTTTAATTTTTTGCGTTAACTAGAGCATGCACTCCTTTAAGGGTTTCCAACACGTTTCCACTCCCACTCGAACAACCAATTTACAAACTTCATAACCTGTCGCGAGCTACGGACGTTTATGCAGGGTAAGATTTTCAGCCATGTTTGTAGTGCATCTAAATATCAAACAACCTAATCAATCTAAAAAGACATATACAGATTAAATTCTGATTCATTAAAGATAAGGCACAAAAATATTGAGATAGAAAATACAGTAAAATAAATATAAGTATTTCAATATAGAGAGACACTTTTCAATCACCCTGTATTATTTTTACTATTATCATCATTATTTCTTTTAATTTATATTATATCTACATTTCCATCTGGATTTCAACCAGAGAAATAGTCAGAAATGGTTTGATGACATTACCCACTGTTCCTTAAAAAAAACCTAAGATCATACACATGTTGCTCAGATAAAGCTGTGGGGAACATATGTACTGAAATCCGAAAAAATGATAGAATAAATAGAATAAAAAATATAGGAAATCTATATTAATCTAACATGTTTCATTTACATTAAAGCTTCTTCGGAGATCTGTTTAAATCAAGAAATGAAAAATTAAAAAAACAAAAACAAAAAACAAAAGCAAAAACAAAAATAAACAAAGAGACAGTATTCTGGAAATTTTGTTTGTTGTTTTATTCTTATTGTTAAAATATGTGTCACGAGTCATAACGCAACAAACGATTATTTTGAATGTAAGTATATGTATGTATGTATGTATGTATGTATGTATGTATGTATAGGAATGCTTGGTTATTTATATGTATATGTTCGTGATAATACCCGTGGCACGTAAACTAAAATAATGGGCCATTTTTCAAATATATTTGTGAGAAAATCTTTAATGGTAACATGTGCGAATGTGTTTGTTGATTGGTGACGTTAAAGTAAGTGCGCATGATAAAACGAAATACTTTTTCGTTTAGAATTAATAGTTAAATAATGTATATTTTAGCGGGTTATCCTTTCTTTTACAGTTGATAATGGGAGTTCGTTCTAGTGAAGGGTAGTTGTATATTGTTGCAGATTAACGGAATTTGGCCTTGGTAACGGAATTACCCACCATAAGTCATAAAATGGTTATAAATCAAGAAAATCAAATTGAGTCGAAAAATAACCTTTTATATATACACATATCAATTAAAGTTTTTAAAATTAAAGTAATACTTGAAGTATAGGTCCAACGGACGTTAAAATGTTCATAGCAATAAAATGTTGAAAAGAGAATTAATGCTTAGGAATGTGGGAGCGTTGTAATTAAGGAATGTATTTGGTGTATTTGCTCCTTAAGTCAGTAAGTAGTTTTGAGACAGTGAAAGATATGAGGGGAGGGAAGGGAGGCTAGGATAGTAAGCCATTTGATGTAGGTCAAGGGGATACTGATTACACTCCTCTGTCCCGAGTCAGTCCGTGTGGATCTGTCTTTATCTGTCTGTATCGGCTTTTTATATCTTCTTTTTGAATCGCAGCAGATCATTTGTGATTTCATACTTGTATTTGATTATGTGCTTCCCATTGACGGATAAATAAAATTCGCGTAGGATCGCGAACTCGAAATTTAATATTTAATTAATTTTTACTTTTCAACCATAACATCTGCGCGAATCCAGCAGCGCACCGATGACTTTTGGTCATTTCCTTTTTTGTCGTGAGAATGCAAACATCCGGTCCCTCGCTATTTCTCGGTCGGTATCACCACAATACAAGTGTCATGATTGTAGACATTTTTTTAGAAACAGATAGAAATCTGAATGTAGTACGTTTTTGCAGCTGGAATATTTTACTGAATTAATTTTATGCATTATACTACTAATTTTTATGTATTATTTATATATTAAAATATATTTAAACAATGAATATTACAAATATTATTCAGAAATATCATAATAAATATTTTTAAGTATTGGATGTAATAACTTTTTAATTTATTTGTATGTATTATGTTAAATTACTAATGTTAGGAACAATTCATGTAAAGTATAGAATCTTACATCTAAAGGGAATATGTTAAGTTATTTTGTATTATTTTGAATTTTATTTGGAAGTATTAAATATATATATATATATATATATATATATATATATTGTCTGTATCATTCAATGAAACCTGCATTAATGAAATATATTTCATACCCACAGGCACTCCTTCAGCCTAGTTTAATATGCCAAACAGCCCTTTGTACAAAATACTGGAAATGAAAAGAAAGTAACTAAAGTCCATAGAAAACATGGAAGCTCTTAGGTAAGGCTAGGACCCCTAATAACTTAAGAGATAGATGTAATCTATGTTCGACAGAAAAAGTGAAAAAAATAAATTTCAGAATCTCAATACCAAAATATACACGAAAGTAAACAAAGGAAGGTCATAAGCATGTGCCGCCATAGAAATAAATACAAATTACAATAATTAGCCTATTCTTCCAAATAGTCACATTAAGGTTTTTTAAATATGGCCAAGCAGTTACTTCCCCACCACCTACCACCACTAACTCAAGGGTCAAGCCATATACCTCACACAATCAAAGAGGAATTACTACTAAATTTTCCCCTATCCCTACCCTAATAAAAGCAATATTTCCCAAACATTTCCTTTAACTAAGCTCTGGGCTTAGAATTTTTCCTCATTCTCTGCTAATAAGGGTTTGAAGAATGCAAGTCTTAAATGACATGCTAAAAATGATAATTTCCCCGCTAAGTTTTATCTGAATTAACAGATATATATATATATATATATATATATATATATATATATATATATATTGTAACTAAGTTGCTGAATTCGTAGGTTTGTTAACCTTTTGTTCATGCATTTACTTTTATAAAGAGTGCTCGATACAAATGTAGAGCGTTATACTGTAATGGTTGTTACAATTTTTTTAATAAATTCATAGTATCACTACACAAAAACTTTCATGTTTCGAAGCCAGCCCTTTATGTTGCTGGCTTCATCCACAGGTGATTTTTTAGAATTTTTTCTAAAAAATCACCTGAGGAGAAAGCCAGCAACATAAAGGACTGGCTTCGAAACATGAAAAGTTTTGTGTAGTGATACTATGAATTTATAAAAACATTGTAACAACCATTACAGTATAAATGTGTATATATATATATATATATATATATATATAAAATTTACAAGCACAAGTTGACATAGACACTATGCATATCAGAAAGTATAAATATGGATACACACGTAACTGCACACGCATATATAAATGTTATTCTACTGTTAATAAAACAATACTCAATATAACAGAACTATGAAGGATATATTAAGAAATACACATATTCTACTACGTCTCGGAATTTTATGCTCTACGCAATTATTAGGTGCATATTATGAATTTATGTAAACATAGGATAATATATATATATATATATATATATATATATATATGAAATGAATTGTTTGAACATTATTTTTTATTCATTTCGGTTGCTTATAACCAAGTTTCGTTAAAATTCATTTATTTCCGTAATATATATATATATGTGAATGATTAGAATCCTACACTGAATTTATAATCACTAATTTATATTTTTAGAACATTATTTATATTTTATTACCTAATTTTCTGTTATGCAATGTAGAATATAGTGAATATAGTAAAGGTTATTATTATTTTTGATAATTAAATATTAAAATATTATTATATTTTGTTATACACAACATGGTTCATACACAGAACATTATCAAAATATTATTAAATATTTAGAATAATATATTGAAGTATTTGTATATTTTTTATTCATATATATTTGTTGATATAATTTCGATGCATTTGGATAATGTTTATTTCAAAATATTTTCTCTTTAAATGTTTATGCTTCTATTTCTTTAAACCATGACCTACCGAGGATCTGTTCAATGAGAACGGAACATTTTCGGAACAAGCTGAGATTTTCAACTACAGCTGGAATTGTTCATGTCGACATGAGCGAGACGTTTTAGATTTTTGCTTTAAGTTTCTTAAATTTTAATAAGTTTTTGAAGATCTTCAAAGATACTTTGGCATGTCTTTAAGAATGCACATTCTGTCTTTGTCGCTTTGAACATAACATCTTGGCAATTAGTTTCGATTGTTCTGTTTTGTTAGTCCAAAATTTTTACGTATCATATCTCCGTAAGCGTGTCTGAGTGGTGTTCATAACATTTCCTTGCATATTCCTTCTCGTAAACCCTGTAAATTTTCCAGTGCAGGTATTGACCCAATCTTTCATACTAATTTTAATATTTAGTAGATGCTCAATGATTTGTGGATGTTTTAATTGAATCCGCATTTGAGTTTAACACAATGTTTCAGTATGTGAAGAATTTAGGTAGCATTAGACTTGTGAGTGCATCATAAACAAAACCTTCGATTCCAGATTTTAATCCTGTATTACGTAAACGCTGGTCCATACAAAAATTGTCAACATCATCTTGTTTGTCACAGGTAGAATATTGACTATGAAGAGGATTGTAGTGCCATTGTTTCTGCATTTGGCAGTTTACATTTGTGATTTGTATTCTTTTTATTCTCTTTGCAGCTTCATTATCTGTATTACTGCGCATTTGAACTAATTCAACTAACTAAAGTTTCCTTTTGAATTTCATGGTTTTATTTATTAGTGAATAAACTATCTTATTGCAGTGATGTTCTTTGAAAAGTATCATCATCCATTCTTGTGTATTTTAAGAGTATTTATAATATTAACTTTTACCAACTAAAGATTGTGTGACAGCAAAATTACGATCCATACATGCACATGAAACATGGAATTTATAGTCATGGGCAACAGTAAAAATTAGCGGAAATAACACATTTCCAAATGAAAAATATTCAAAATCTCCATAGTATAAACGTATTGAGCGCTTCTTACTACAAGTGAGTATTGGTGTAATTTAATTTTGACCAAAAACTAATATATATATATATATATATATATATATATACACGATGTATTGCAGGAAGCATAAAGTGATGTACTTCTAAACACGGATATAGAAATATGTATCTTTATATTAGTTTCTTCTTTGCAATATGACGTAAAATCAGGATTTATTTACATGCGCGTTAATAATGTTTACTTAAATAAAGATCAATATTGATGCATTTATCTGATATTGGAGGAAAATTAATAATATTTCTCGCTGCTTTCTCTTGAACAACTTACTTCTAAAGAACATTTGCACAAAAAATTATTTGATAATCGGTTATTCATTCTTATTTTGTTATAAAGAATCATTGCAACTTCGATAACATCTATCTACTTAAGGAGAGCCAATCACGGGTGTTTACAAATGAAGTGACAGTAAAATGGTGGAATTAACATCATTTATAATGCTATTTCCAAAATTACCAAGCCAAAAAATTGCATAAATATTCATACACTGGCATAGAAATAACTCCGTCATTAAATAATATATCAGCAGCTACTAAGAACAAGAGGAAGTCAGTTTTAATGAATTTTTATCGCATTCATTACAACGCATTCTTCAGACCTAAATTAAATAAAGATGTGTGTGTGTGCGCGCGTCCATGTGTGCACGTGAGTGTGTACGTACGTGTGTGTGTGTGTGAGCGTGCGTGTATATGTATGTGAGTCTGTTTGTACTTGAAAGTGTGTGTGTGTGTGTGTGTGTGTGTGTGTGTGTGTGTGTGTGTGTGTGTGATTTTTTACCATTCTTCTTCTATGTGGCTTGCACTTTCAGAATCATGGCCTTCCACGTCTTCCTAGCCCTGGTGGCACTTAGCACGCTTTCTCCTGTCACATCTCGCAACCCCCGTTCTGTCATCCACCTGCTCAGGCCCTTCAAATATGTTATCCGCTAATTTCTTTTGTCTTTTTCCCCTCTATCTGACCTGTTAGTATCAGGTTCTCTAAGCTCTCCTTCGTTATGGCATGACCTATGAACTTCATTTGTCTCTTTCTGATCCTCAGTATTAATATCCTTTTCATTTCCATTCCTTCCAACACCTCATCATTGCTCACATGCTCGGTCCATGTTATCCAAAGCATCCTTCTGTAAAACCATATTTCTGTTGCCCCCAGTTTTTTGTTCATCTTTGTTGATATTTGCAACATTCTCTGCCATATTAAAGCACTGACATCACATAGCAATCTAGTATTCTCTTCTTTGTTTCTAATGAAAGTTTCTTGTGTCTTAATACTTTATTAAGCTTCTGGAATACGTCCTTCATCAAGCCAATTCGCCTTCGGATCTCTGTGTTACATTTTCCGTCTTCTGTTAGAACACTTCCCAGGTATTTAAATTTTTCTACCTGCTTTTTTACCTGTTGATATGAAGAATATGATCATCTATAAAGAGGATATGCTTATTAAATCTAAATAAAATTAAGAAGAGATTAAACAAAATATGGTTATTTTTAAGTAAGGAAGAAAATAGTCGTGCTTTATGATTGATTTTGTCTCAAGAAAATTATCATATAATGTACATTTCTAGAAGGTTAACGTCAGCCAATGCTAACAACTCAAATATTGAAAAAGAAGTGTTAGTTATAATACGGAGCACAGATAGAGTCGGGCAATATTTATAATTTAGAATTCTTTGCTTAAATCTGATCATAAACCTTTAAAGGTTATTTTTAACTCCAGGAAGTTTTGATCTAAAATCTTATTGAGCACTCTGGAAGAATGGTAGAATTTGAAAAACAGTAGATACTCTGGCATCTACGCATCGTTCATTCAGCAACACTCTTAACTATTGGGCGTGTATAATTATAATATACACGCTAAATATTTGCTTCCTTCTACCGATCGCCCGTTCAGAGGTAGAATCGCCGACTGACGCCAATTCGGTCGGTTTTCAATCATGGGTAAAAGGCAATCGGCTGTCTAACCGTACTAATGAGCTGTGATACAGCGAAACAGATCTGTCTGCGGATGACTATATATATATATATATATATATATATATATATATACTGGGGATTTTTGACAGCAAATGTGTAAAAAGAAACACTATTTTATATGTGGATGCCCTATCAAGACTAAAGTTCACAGATAAGCCGTTAGAATGATTAGACAATTCAGAAGCTATTACCCAGAGATCGTCTTGCATTTGAAACCTTATAGGATTCGTTCTTAAGCATGATTGTATGCAGAATAAAAGAAACAAACAAACGGGGTGATTGTTCTAGGTAAGCGATACCTTATGAAAAGATAAGGCACATGTTAACTATAGATAATGCTCTTACATACAATGGACATGTTTTCATGCCACTAGGCAGGTTAAGAGAAGACCTACTAAAAAGTATGATCATCATCATTCTAGAATAAGAGCAGCACAGAAACAATTAGGAAACAGGTAGCCTGGATATCCGTGTGATGTTGAGAAACAGGTACATAAATGCTCAAAATCTAGTGACAAATAACTTTCGTCTAATAAAGATACATCCACGGCGTAAAGAAAAATAGGCATGGGCTAGCTTCATATGAATCATGTACATGTTAAAGACATAGAAATATTTTTAATTCTGGTCGACTCATTCCCTGGATGGCCTGAATGAGTCCAGGATATAAAGGCATCAAAGCGGACATTAAGAGTGATATATTTCAGAAATGGAGTGTCAAAAATCTTCATTCTCCTCCACACATAATAATCAAGAGACTTGCAGTCTATGGTGTCAGGTGGCCATATGTAAGAGGTGATATGGTCACAGAAATTGTCTGAAAGTCATTATTAGATTTTCATGCTTATGTGGCATGGTGCAGAGTCCAGTTGCCAGACATAGTATCTTCTTGTCACATCCCTCTTGATGCAAGGAAATACGTCCTCTTCAAGGGAGTTGATGTGGGTTTCCGTGTTGAGTCAGAGGCCATGTGGGATAATGAATGAGGCCATAACGTCACCATCACTAGTGATCACTCCAAACATCTTCGTAATCACTATTAGGTACACAAATTTTGGGAATCTCCAAACAAAACCTTTTTCTTAAAACATTATGTCTGTAGAGCAAAAAAAAAATCTCTACATTCAGGGAAAGATAAATTGATCGCAACTATCCATCTCATAATTAATAAATATTTTGTAAGAATATGAAAGTTCTTGGGATATGTGATGAGGAAGGAAGGCTTGGAGAATCTGACACTCACATGTCAGATAGAGGGAAAGAGTGACAGGTGAAAGAAGCGGATAACGTATTTGACTGGCCTGAGCAGGTGTATAGCAGAGCTGGGTTTGGGTGGAGTAACATGAAAAATCGTACTAAGAGCCACTAGGACGTGGAAGGCCATGATTACCTACATCCTGAAGTGACATGGTATATAGAAGAAGAAAAAGAAGTAATTATTGAAATTAATGTACAAAAAAGACAGAAAATCATGTAATGAAAAAGCAAACTTTACTGCAAAGAAAGCGATATAACTCGGCTATCATAGCAACGTGTAGTGAGAATTTATTGACTGGTCAAATAAGAAAAAGAAGTTGAGATGGAAGAGGAAAATCGGTAGAAAGAATGAGTGCTTCTGATGCAAGAATCAGACATACTAGTAAAGTAACCATTGAGAATGTTTAGTCCGAATCCAATATCGGAAGATCAGAATGACGAGTACGGGTATAGATCCCCTATAAAAAGAACCAGGTATACACACACATACACACTCGTACTCACACAGATAAAGAAAGAGAGAGAGAAAGAGATAGAGAGAGAGCAAGATCGTGCTATTGATTGGAAAAGTAACACATCATCGGATGTTATAAAAGCTCTTCGTTTCCAGGAGGTATAATGACATAGGCAAAATTGTCTTAAATATTCTGCTTAGAAGGGAGCAACCACTGAAAGTCAGTCGTCACTCCGATGTGAAGGTAGAATTTCTGCGTCACAGATAGAAAGAAATCACATGAACAAAATATTTTTAAAACAAATGATCTGTTGCGATGTCGAAAGTATCTGTTTTTTTGTTTCTTGTCTTGGTTTCACTTACATTCTAAATGTAAGGCGTGTCTAGGCGATCTGATATTTGAATCAAATTCTATAAACTATTGAAAATACTGTTTTTCTTTACCTTCATTTAATAACAACATTAATCCATTATTTCAATTTAAGTGGGTTCAGTGTAATATCATGGGAATAAAATCCATATCACCTAGAGAGAATAGAGTTTGGCCGTACTTCGAGTCAATAGTCTGTTAAATTCAGTTAACCAGCCATATGTGGTGACTGACTTATATGTTGTAGTTGAGTAATGGAAATAATAATTGGCAGACATAAGAAAAACATATACTAACCACATATAAAGCTTATACAACATTATATACGCACAAATGCATACATACACACCTACGTAATAATAATGTACACGTTAAAAAGTCTACCTTCTTCTACCAAAATCCCATAGCCCAGAGGTAGAATCGCCGACTGACGCCAATTCGATCGGGTTTCAATCCTGGGTTAAAACGCAATCGGAGTCTAACCGTACTGATGAGCTGTGATACAGCAAAACAGATCTGTCTGCGGATGACTATATATATATATATTTTGCTGTATCACAATAAAATTTTGATTGTTTATTTGATATATATATATATATATATATATATATATATATATATCAAATAAACAATCAAAATTTTATTGCAAATATGAGACAAAAATTCATATTCCACAAAGTCACTCAAAATAATTCCATACACAGGAAATTCACATTTAAAAAAGAAAAAGAAAGTAAACAAGAAAAAATAAATCGAGTGGAAGTTAAGAAAATTAAATAAAATGTTTTTAGTCTAGACATTCTTACGGAGCGTAAGGAAGAAAGGAAAAAAATGACAGAGAAAGGGATTCAAGACTCGATTATAGAAGTAGACTTTCAGATTATAGGTTTATTAAAATATTAGATTTTAACAGTGTCACATGAATGGGAGTGGTTGAAGGAAAGGTAAATGTAAAATGCTGTAGACAGGGGAAGATTTTAAAGAGAAAAAAAGGAAAAAAAAGAAGGAGAAAAATGGAAACATCTCCAGTAGCTATATTAACCAATGCCTGTTCAGAGAGTGAAAAGAAGGGACAGATACATAAAAGGAGAAAAGAAAAAGGAAAAAGAAAATATTTAAAAAAATGATAGCATTATGTAATATTCAAGATTTTTAGAAGTTTTCTTAATAATTTTGTTTATTTAAATTAATATGGTCTGATTTTTGTTAGTTTACATTCTACTAAAAAAATTAAAAAAACAATAATATTATACTAAAATATGTCTAAAACGAGAATTTAGACAAATAATATACATATATATTTCTGGATTTAAAAGAAAAATATACACAAAATCGAGAAGATAGTATATGAGAAAGAAAGATTGTTTTAGGAAAGTCTAAACATAAAAATTAATTGTAATATAGATAATAAATTTCTTTAGAATTTTCATTTATACAATAAAGTAATAGCTATGAAAAACATAAATGTAAATTTAGGCAGAAGAAGTATCTGAGAATTAAAAAAGTAAATTTAGAATTTAAGATTCGTCGCAATCTAAAATTAATGAGCTCGAAAAATCTAAGGGTTAAAGATTTGGTCTATATGGTCTTTTTAAGTAATACTGTAGTTTTGGAAAGAGGAAAGGATGAATTCTTCGAGACGAGTATTAGATTTGGATTATTATTAAGAGGCTTATTAAACTCTTTTTAATTAAAAATTCTCTAAGTTACTTAAATTTAAAATTAAATATCTAAAATTTAAAACTAAAAAAATATATTTCTGCCGGCATTAGCTCATGAATTCCTTAAGTAAATTTCAGAGTAAGTTTTGTTTAGGATTCTTTATTTTTTTTTTTTCATCTAAACATATATTACATCTATGGTAAATATTTTTGGGTGTGTGAGCTGAGCCTATCTGTTTCCAATTAACTATGGTGTTTAGTCCTTCTTCCTTCATTTCCTAAAATCTTCGGGAAAGGGATGTTTGAAATCGTAGACTGGGGTCTCAAAAAAAGTGTTTGTGACAATAATAACCTTGTTCAAATTCACCTGCGGATATACCAATATAAGTTTGATAATTTTTCTTTTCGTTAGTTGGGGAGTTTCGGACTTGTTAGATTACCTGGGTAGATCTACATTTGCCTTCCAATGGACTGTTGTTTACGAATCTACAATTACAGTAATTTACAATTCCTGTTTTTGTGTTGGTATTATCTAAACTCATTAAAATTTTATTGTTAGGTGAATTGATAATATTGTCCACATTTAGAGTGCAGGAGTAGCTATTTGTTTAGTATTTCTATTGAAGATTTTGTGTAGTGGACAGTGGCTGATGAAATGTTTATTTACTAGTTTAAGAAATTATTTTCCTACATTAATATTAGAACGTCTACAGAATGGGGTTAAACTACAAAACTATCTTAAGGTTGGAGGGGACATCAAGTTTATACAATTATGTGAATTATTAAATATACATATGGGAATGCACACAGTATAAAATATTATTCATGTGTTGAAACAGTGCTCGTGTAGTATAAACAGAACAATTTGTTGCATATATTAATAAATATACATATATATTCTACGTCGATGGCATGACTCTGGGTTACGCGATCGTCGGGTGCATGTTACGAATTGACAGATGAAGAGATTTGAATTTAAGTTCACTCAATATTTATGGAAGATAAATCATATAATGTTATGACACTATTTCTTAATTTATGAAGAGTGAAATTAAAATATACAAAAATTACATGGAGTTAAAAAAATCATTAAAATTAGAATTTTCAAAAAATTATCAAAATGTATGGAAATAGTTTCAAAGGGGAGTAATTCACAATAATTAATAATAAATATGAACGGAAAAGAAAGAAAGTCAGAAAGAAATTAAGGGAGTGAGAAAGAAAATGATAAACGTATAGACGAATCTATCAATCAAGGTATAAGAATTTAAGTAAATATTTTATCTATGCCAGCGTGGGGCCATTAATTCAATTTTTGTTGAGTAGATTAGGCTTAGTCATATGATTTAAAATGAAAAGTTTTTTTTCTACATGACGTAAGTTACACCTGTCTCCTTTTCCATTATAAGATTTGTTTTAGCGACGATATTCCATGCAATAATAAGGTTGCTGTTATTTTTTACGTATAATAATATATGGATACAGCGGTGCTTTTGCAGTATTTGTTGTTGTTTAAAAACTTCATATAATTATTGAAACGATATTTCTGTATATCAGAAGCTTGTCGTATTTAGACAATTAATATAAAACAAGAAATATGAATCTGTTCAAATTTTTATTACAGAAAATATTCAAAATCCTAAAATAAAAATTCTAAATAAATGTTATATCATTTCTTTTTCACATTTCAAATAAGATCTTTGTAAGCTTGCAATGACTGTTTATAACGAATATAATGTAAAATGCTATGCATTATCGATCTTTGATATTGAAATAAATGTTAATTCTCCTGAGATGTGATGTTATGACTAATGTCTTAGTTAAACATTAAGCAAATATTCAAGATAAAATGTCGTGGCTAGATATATAATGCAAACCAAAGCACGCACACACACACACACACACACACACATATATATATATATATATATATATATATATTCCCATGATTTATTGATTAGGGAGGATAAATCTAGAAACATCTATAAAGTCAATCCCTTCAACTATCAACAACTTCTTTTGAACAAAAGTATCAGCACCTATAGACTTGACAAGGATCAGGTACACATTTCTACAATTAACCAAGATCCGGGTAATGCAACAAAAGAACTAATCTTGAAGAGAGAAGAGAAAAAATTATCTGAACAATGCTTAATCACTCTTTAAAGATTATAAACCCATCTTCGAAACTAGATTAATCAAGCCTCTCTGAGATAGGGCTTATTTCTAAAAATATAATAAAAAATAATTTGCACTACACAAGAATCATCCTTAAAAAATATGGAAAAATTCTTCCGATACTATAAAATGATTACATTATATTAAATACAAAGAAATGGTTAACTTTATTTAATTTGATATAACATACTTCTACCCCTCCATATATAAAGATCTTTTATTAGACAGTTTGAATTTTGAGCAAATCTATGTAACACATCACTCAATAAATCCCAGATCTAACTAACAAAACAGCTGTTTTAGGCAAAATTCGACTTTATTCATCAACATAGTTTACTTCTCTGGTCATACACTGATTCTAACCCTTCTCTAACAAGTGGATGCGGTTTTTGTAAAACGATTTCTGTTTGGCCTTAAAATACACCTCAATTTCTTGTATCACTTCTTCATTTGTGCCAAATCTCTTCCCTATAGAATTGTCTGAGGTCTGCAAACAGCCAATAATTGCTTGGATCCAAATGTGGAGAATAGGATGGCCGCGGTAGAAATTCCGAAGTGCAATTCATGTAGTTTTGCCATCGTTGCGATCGTCTTGTGACAAAGTGCGATTTGGTGGTAAAAGGTCACGTTTTCTTTTACATCTGTGGCCGTATTTTGGGCGATATCTTCCTTCAAGCGCATCTATAATCCTATAAGATATTTGCTATTAATGGTTATTTCTTTCTCAAGGTAATCCATGAACATTTCTCATCCCAAAATACGGAGGCCAAATCCTTGCCTGCTGAGGCTTACGTCTTTGGTCGCTTTGGACGTCATTCACATGCTGCTGTCACCTCAGCTGACTGCCGATTTGACTCTAATGTGACGTGGCGGGTCCATGTTCCATCCATTGTCACATATTTAAGTAAAAACTCATTCTTGTTGCGTTGAAACATTTCCAAATAACGCTCTGAATCGTCGATGTGTTGTTGTTTTTAATCGATTGTGAGCAAACGCGGCACATTGAACACATCTTTCTCATTGACAACCGTTCATGCAAAATTGTGTATACATTGCCTTCTGATATGTACAACTCCTCTGCTAATACACGCAAGTTCATTTTAAGATCAGACAAAACGTGGTCAGCATCATTTTTGTCTGTATGACCACGTTTAAAGTCAACAAACCACCTTTTCACCTTCGTTTCCGTCCGATGACATTTATCATCCATTGCTTTGAGTGCACCGTATTTTTCCCATCAGAAAGCAATGCTTTATCAACATACGAAACTCAGATTTTTTCATTGTTTTGAAAATCTTCAACATTAGCTTCACTTAAATAACTGTAATTTATATACTTATAATCCGACTGGGTCCAAATATTTTCAAGTGCCATTTAACGTTTGTACTTCATAAAAGTTGTATGAATATTTTTATTATTGGCGATATCTATGTGTCGCGCCGGGGACTTATTGATTAATGTGTTAGAAATGACAGATGATGAATCCCAGTTAATATTATCCTCTAGAAATTCATTATTAATTAGAATGAATTTCACTTGGATACAAAACCGCTTTGTTAATTTCGATGTTCCTATGCGTGCATTTGAACTGGCTCTAATTGCAGACTTACTAGGCATACACATTGTGAACACCTTTAGTAGGCTCATTGAGTCTAAACATATTGGTTTAAAAGAATGTTATCCCTAACAATAATGATTTCTTATCGTCCCGGATACAAAAAATCACCTGGGCTTTCAAATTTCTTGGGATTAAAAAAGCCAACCATATAATACTTAATTGTTTTGACATTGCTTTAAAACTTTCAAATAACACACATTATCACAAATGCAATGAAAATCTAATTTTTATTAATGTTAACTCCAGCCATTCACACCAAAAAATTAAACATATTCCTCCGACTGTAAATAGCAGTATCAACAGATTATCTTCTAATGATTAAATGTTTGATGAAAACAAAACCTCTTATAATCACGCCCTTAAAAATTGGATTTAAAGAAAAATTGTTGATAGCGGGAGAGATTGATTTTACAGATGTTTCAAGATTTATCCTCCATGATCTTTATATTATTGGATTTTTATAATATAATATAATATAATATAATATAATATAATATAATGCGTGACTCTTCAGAAATTAATTGAGTTCTCTCAGTGACTGGCGTCTGTATATAATGCTTACATACAAGACTTTAAAATTTCCCTTCTCTGACCCCATGCGCCGATGGCTTAGGGAGTAGAGACTCCGACTGACACCAAATCGGTCGAATTTAGATCCCGGCCAGAAACAAGTGGATATGTCTAGCCACACTGATGAGCTGTGATACAACGAAACGGGCTTGTATGTGGATGACTAATATATATATATATATATATATAATTTGCATTATATTTTCAGCCACAACTTAACTTAGAGATTTGCTTACTATTTACCTACCAAATTAGCAATACCATCACAACTCAAGAGAGTTAAATTTTATTCAAATATCAAGGATCGATAATGCTTAGCATCTTACATCATATTAGTTAAAAACAGTGACTACAAACTTGCAATGGTCTTTTTGTGAAATGTCAAAATGCGTGAAGTTAACTCCGTCTAAATAGCAGACTTCGTGAGCAAATACATTTTGAACACCTTTAGTAGGACCATTGAATCGAAACTGATCGGTCTGTAGAAGGATGGCGGGCGTATTTTTGACTCTAATAGTATGATTCATTATCATTTCGGATACTAATGAAAACCACCAGGACCTTAAAACACCTTGAGTATAAAATAGAGCCTTCATCCACCCATAAAATACTTAATATTTTAGATATTGCTTTAAAATTTTCAAATAACACATTTAAATCTTATCACAAGTACAGTGGAATTCTAATCTATATTCATATTAACTCTAGTCATTCCTACCAAATGATTAAATAAATTTCTCCGACTGTAAACATAATATTCAACAAATTATTTTCCAATGACAAAAACTCTAAAGTTAATAAAACACCACTTAATGACTCCCTCAAAAAGTGGTTTTAGATAAAAACTGGTCTACCTAGAATCTTCAAGAAAAAAATTAATAAATAAGACTAGACACAGAAAAAGAAGAGTTTTATGGTTCACTCCACCACTTACTTCCAACTACACACACACACACACACACACACACACACACACACACACACACGTGTGTGTGTGTGTGTGTGTGTGTTTTTGAATAAGAACTATCGAAAAATGAGTCATGCTCATCATGTTTTTCGACTGACTCATTTTCTATTTTGCACACACGTAGATCACAACATCATGTATTAATTTTGTAAGATATATATCAGAAATTATTTCAGCCTGTACCGTGCAAGCAGAAGGACATTTTAAGATCACTACGCTTATTAAGAGATATGTGAGCTTCATTTTCTCGCTTTCATGCTTCGCTGGATCATTTAACCATTTATTTACGCATTTATTTTAATCTTGAATTTATATATTTTCTTAATTTTACGTATTTATGATAATTCATATATATATATATATATATATATATATATATATATATATATAACAACAATAATAATAGCAATAATAATAATTTTTAAATTAGAGATTTGCTTACCAAATTAGCAGTACCATCACATCTCAAGAGTTAAATTTTATTCCAATATCAAGGATCGATAATGTTTAGCATCTTACATCATATTAGTTAAAAACAGTGGCTACAAACTAACAAATTGTTATAATATATTTCAGTTCGTCTCGAAAAACACACCGAGAACAAATTCGGAAGGGAAAAAACGGGAATTTAAAAAAGAAACAATCTAAGTATTTGAACATACGTCAAAATACTCGTAGAAAAAAAAAACCGAGACGAGAATCCTAACACTAAAGCGCTCAATACGATAGTAGAGCAACAACAGGTGTTTACCCGTGCAACCAGACTGGCAACTGGGTCCCACCCATTCACAGTCAGGTTAGCCAAACGCAGACGACAATTCTACTCCTGCAGCTTCCTCTCTCGCACTTCCCGCCTGTGGAACTCACTCCCGTATTCTTGCTTTCCTGACGGCTACAGCCTCCAGAAATTTAAATGCAAAGTTAATACTCATCTACTAACCACTGGCCTCTAGCTCTCTCCCCTCCCCTGTATAACCTTACCTTTCTCTCCACCTATGTATCTATCATCGCACCTTCTTTCTGAGCTTTCTATTGTTCCTTTCTAACTAGCTTGTACTCCTCACTCTTTTCTAATTAATCTTTTTACATTTATGTAACGCCCTGCACATCAGTGGCGTTTCCGCCTTGCTCGGGGTGAAATGATTAAAAAAAAAACAAAACAAATAAGAATATATCTAAATAAGGGCCAACAGACCTACCTAGGTTTCACCTAACGGCTCCGGTGAGCTGAATAGTGAATATGAAGGTGTTTGGTAATTTCTGATTCCATTTATCTTCTCAAAGAGCCTTAAACTCAACACAGAAACCTACATTTACTGCTTTGAACGGGTAGGGCTGCTATGGATCAGAAAGATGGCTGCTAGAAGTACTAAATATTGTAATATGATTCTGTATTATATCACACAAGTAGAAGAACCCAGTAGTGGCAGTAAGACTATTTCTCCAACCGTATCACTGCTTATATCTGAGCACTTCACAGATTGCAGCCTCCTTGATTTTTATTTGTGAGGTGCAGTTTCCCGAACGCTAAAAAAACATCTTGTAACGCCAAAGATGAAATGATGGCAAGGAGACTTTCCAGAAGGTGTGCATAGCAATCAATCCAATGTCGTCTAGAGTTCATTTTCTTAGCAAATAGCAATCTAGTTACTCTTTAATATATCAATTCTAAAGCGTAAGTTTGGTAAGTATATATCTTAAATAAGATGTCAGTGTTATTTTTCTTTATTTAGACGACAATTTATTCATCGCGCCTTAATATATATATATATATACATGTGTGTGTGTGTGTGTGGGTGTGTGTGTGTGTGTACAGAAGTTTTTTATATGTCCACTACAAATTGTACATATGTCTCGACATTGAAAGTACAATGTCTCATCAGGCGGTGTAGACAGAAATGGAAATCCTCTTTTTTTATATTTGGTCAATTGTGTGTAGAATGTTGGTGGGGGTTAGTGATAAGGGAACAAGTCTTGCGGATTGACGGTTAGAATTTTGAAGAAAGTGGTGTGGGTAGTGAATATGGTTGATTAATGAGTGTCTGAGCTTTTTGCATGTGAACAGGAATGGAACGCCACTTTCGTGTAGTTTCAATGGCGAAGCAAATGTACAATTTGTAGTGGATATATAAAAAAAATTCTGTACATGTTCTAAAATATAATTTATAATAAATATTCACAGCTATATATTATATATCGAACACTGTTTTAAATTAATGTTTTGGACGTTGGAAAACTTTTTTCTTCGTTATGTATTCACTCGAATATATATATATATATATATATATATATATATAAACTCATGTTGAATATGACTAAAAATGCACAAAGATTAAACATATTATAATATAGTGAAATACTGTTGCATAAATTCTTCGTCTTTGGAAATTAAACACATTCACCTCGCTATAAAAATTCTACACGGCGTATATAATCAAGTATAGTTGGATATTTATGTTATGTTCAGTTTTCTACTACAAAAATAGTGGTCTCTCTCTACACAGACAGTTTAATGAAGATGTTAAAATCATGAATTTTCGTTAATGGTGACGGTATCGACATTTTTTATGAGATATTCTAAGTTAATATTTCTCGACTTTTTGGGACATTGTACAAAAAAAACGAAAGAATAAAAATGTTCAGTGTAATGTTTAGTTATGCAATATTTAATACAATATTCTTACTACATGCCTAGGATGGATTATATATGTTCTATATGTAAAGAAATCAGGTTTTCACGAAAATATTCAGGAACTGCAACATATCTGAATAGGCTTATACATCATTATATAGGGTTATAGTTAAAAACATATATCTTTGATAATGGCTAATATATCAGCAGAATATTCTTGGATACACAGATCGTTTTGGAAAATTTTCCACATTCTTTGTGAAGGAAAATGTACACTAGAAATGATTAATAAAAATCTAATCGCAGTTCCCTTTTTGAAAAAGGGATTTCTACGCAAATGCATAATTATGCGCACGCACACACACACACACACACACACACACACACACACACACACACATATATATATATACAAACTCACTCTCACAACGCTTGAAACTACATTTAAACAACAATTCCAAAATATTTAGACATATTACACAATATACCAGGTCACATACACAATTCCGTGAATTCCTCGTCGAAAACACAACCATACTTAAACACGAAAACAATAATCAAAAACTAAAAATACTCGAAGCCGTATACATAAAACAGTTGAAACCAAACCTGAACAAAATCAAACTACGAAATCTCCACACACATCCTCATACACCTGTAATAGATAACAGAAATGATTGGTTACCCAATGACTTTCCATAAATAATACTTCTTACCCAACACTCTCGTGTGATCATGTGAGACGCCACAAGCTGTAGTGCGATTTTCGCTTGCAGCATGCACGCACGTGTTCGCCAATTCTCCACACAAACAAAATAGACGACTGCTGCTATCGTCCGTCCGCGAACTGCTCGTTATAACCAATGCTATTTTCATCTTTGATAATGGCTGATGTAAGCCGAAAGCTCAGAAAGGATTAAATAAAAACATGTATCAATATTGTGATATTCTTTCCTTCTTTAACGATAATCCTATTAAGCTTATCAGATGTTATTTGAAAAATTACATAAAATAAATCGCCAAAGCTTGTCTATATTATTTAATGAAACATGCATCAATGCAAAAATGCTGCTCACACACACACACACACACACACACACACACACACACATATATATATATATATATATATATAAGTGTGTGTTAGTGCGTGTGAGTAAAAGAATTATATATATATATTTTTCATATAGCAAGAACAACACTGGTGGAAAATACGACAAAGTGGAATGACGTGTTTTATTATTTAGAAATTCATCAATCCAATAAAATTCCAAAGGATGAAACATTTCGTGTGTTTGCATCTCTATGTTTATAGCTTTAAGAATAATAGATTTAATTAATGACACATTAATTATGCATTTATTATATTCAGTTCAGTTTGTAACGTCAAGATACGTATATCTCTTAAGTAACAAGTTTATAATACTCACAAAATGTATATGTCAAAGGCAAAAGATTTAGAAATTACGAAGATTTATGAGTGCACATGAGCGTTATAAACGTTTTCGGCTCTTTGTTGAAATAGGCCTACGAGAGGTGAATCAATATGAAGCCATGTGATTCTACTCATCAATCATTATTCTTTGTAGCTGGTGAGCCAAGAACCATCCTTAGAACAAATTGCATCTTGTTTTGATAAAATTAACAAGCTCTTCGTTTTTTAAATCAGTCTTTAGAATACTGTTATTCTACACCAACTCAGATATACTATCGGCATTCTGCAGCGTTCGTTTCGTTTCTGTTGGATCGTATTTCATATATCACTTACATGTTATGTGTCATAAAAGCTAATATCAAACTAGATAAGAAGTTTGATAACAGCCTGTCAACATCTACCAGCATAATATACGTCTGTCTAACAGAAAATACGCTGTCATCATTCTTTTTATAATTCGATCGTATATTTTCTATTTTTTGTTCTTTTAAAAGTATATTCCGTTTTATACTTTTCTTTTTCTTTGGCCGTTTCAGCTACTCATTTTACTGACACCTATATAATAATTTGCGAAATGTGAATATAGTATATATATATATATTTCATTTTCTTTAAAGAGCGGAGCAGACGAAAGATTTTCATTTTTCATTTTGTGTGACTTGGTTTTATTCGAAATTAAAACTAAGAACATAACAATTTGCCCATATATTTTTTTTGCCTTTTGCGCAAATTCTTTTTAAAGTTCCGGTCAAAAGTCTTTATTTAGGGATACCCTCTTAGGGAGGGATCCATCTTATTTCGTATGTATTTTGTTATCCCTAATTTTCACACATACTCTTTCTATTTTTCTGTAGATTTTTATTTTTACTCAGTGTCTAATATCAAACGTATCATAATTTAAAGGACTCGTAGTTAAACGTCTCATATTAAACGTCTCATAATGTAGAGGATTTATGTTAATTATTGTTTAAATATCAGAAAATATATTTTAGCACGTGAGGTTTGGGACACAGACAATTATATTTTTAACTATTATTGATTAATACAAATATACTATTTTATTAATTAATTAATCTCACTGTACTGTAACTATTGAAAATTTAAACATTTTTCACTTTCTTTTAACATCTATGCTAACTGCACAGCTACGACTGTTCTTTTGTAAAATCCTCTCCACATAACATGAATGTGGTATATAATCATCGCATTTACTATGACAGAATCTGTTTATAATAAAGTAATTATGTGGGTTGTTTTTAATTATTTATATGATAAAATGTGCGTTGTGGTGCAGTGGATATCGACTCGGAACGCGACACCGGGGTGCCGAGTTCGAATTCCCGTTGAATCCATTGTAGTCACTTACGCGCAAATACCCTTGGGAAAGGTATTAACTCGTCTCTTCCTTCCAGTTATTGGTTAAATAACAAGACAGATTGGGTTCTATAGCCTTGGTCGGCAACCAGTCTACCACATAAAGCAATGGAAACCTACTGCGGGATAATCTTCTGCCCAGTCAGTCATGTCTCTTTCAAGACACGAGTACCCAAAGCGTGTATCACCTATGGCACTTAACTGACTGATATGATAAAAATTCGCAACATCAATGAACGCAATCCTCTAACATACACGGCCTTTACAGAAGTTAGCCTCAGTTCTGCATTAATTGCGTAGGAGTTGAGCACACTTTTCTATGCTTCTAATTCAATCCATCGTTGAAACTATCTCTATGTTGCGCTAAATCTCGTCCTTATGTCTAAAGGTATTGTCCAACATAGACGGCTGCATTAATTACGAAGTAGTTTTTTCAGATGATAGACGTTTTCCATATTTTTGTTGTTTCGTTTTCAAATTCTAGTCCATTTGCGATTAGACTTCGATTGCTCGAAAATTTGAGATCCGATCATATTACACAGATGTGATTTCGGGTTTGAATCTAACAGTCGAATGCAAATGTTCCTTTTTTTTAATTATCTTTGTCTATATTTTTTCAAATTTTGTATGATGATTTTATAATTTTGAAACGTTATCGGATTTCATGCATTTGAGTTTTCACGCCAGATTCATGGTTGTTAAGAAGATTAAGTGATAACATATTGCATGAGAAATGAGTTCCTCATTTCCTCGTTGAAACTTGTACTGATGTATTTTCGACAATCTCACTTCTTTCTTGTGTTTCTTATTCTATTCTTCTCGAATGCCCAGTTGCTGCTCGTATGTCATTTTATATGAATACGAACTTTTGCTTCAAGTTTCATAACGCTGTTTTTGTGAAATATCTATCCTTTCACAAGGGTATTTGTGTGAATCCATTGCATTCACTTACGCACAAATACCCTTGGGAAAAGCATTAATCCGTCTCTTCCCTCCAGTTATGGGTTAAATAGCAGGACAGATTGGATTCTACAGCCTTGGCTGGCAACCATCCTACCGCAGAAAAAAATAGCAACCTACTGCGGGATAATATTCTGCCCAGTCAGTCATGTCTCTTTCGAGAAATGATCGCCCAAGCGTGTTTCACGTATGGCACTTAACTGACTGACTATATATTCTTATATATTATTACATTTTTCTTTCATTATTATTTTTATTAGTAGTAGTAGTAGCAGTAGTCGTAGAAGAAGTAACAAATATTTTATGAATAATATTTTATAGTATCATTTATTTTTACAAAATTTTATTTTAAGGCGTCTTTCAATGTTTTCATTCGGTATAAACTTTTCTCAATAAATATATCCGAGTGGGGAATTCGTGTGTAGAATTTTTTATTCATTGGAACTTAACAGTGATTATTAAGAATCTTTTTTTAATACGTCAAATATTTCTCATTTTTTTCTCATTTCATTTTGCTTCTGGTTTGTTTTCACACGTGTTAATAAAAATGTCCAAAATGTGTTAGTCTTTCTAATGAGAGTTTTAGACGATAGAATTTCTTGTCAGCCCGACTGACTTTAACAAAGAAAATTATATCTCTTGCAGTGAAAGTAGCACCTGTTTCAACAAGCGTTCCCGCAGAGCTAAATAAATTCAATGTCTCCAGCTCTCAGACAGTATACTGGCGCCAGTCTCCAAACGTGATCAGTGAGGCGTATGACACAACCTTAGGCGTAAAACCTTCGACCACCCGTTGCCTTTTCGACGCATCATTTCATACTGACAAATTTGTAGGGCTAGATTGCCTTCATTTTGGTTTCGGACCGAAGAACTTTAGAATTTTTGTCTCCAAGCACATGGCTAAATTGGTAGTTCCATTAGGTTTACAACACTTTTGAACCGGCTTCTTATTACTTTATAAATATATATATGATTGTGTAGACACGGTAATCGACCTCGTTTTCACTACAGTGCAAACAGATGTCAAGTATTTAGTTGCTGTCCTCTCTCAAAGTGACACACACAAGTTTCTATTTATTATAGCAGAGGTATAATATTCTTCTTTCAGAATAGATACTTGTATTTTATCATCTTATTTAAATGTTTCATTCATTAAAATTGCTGCAAGATTTTATATGTGTAGAAAATATGGACCATGAAACGATGCATAATTTCGATATTCTTGAAGTATTCTTTTAATTTATGGAGATTAATCTAAAATATTAATTTGCATTCTGCCTGATTTCAAAAAAGAGAAAGGGACACTTATTCAAATCTATCGATATGGAGAGTAATATTTGACATTTTATTTCTTAACGAAAATATTATTTAACATTTATTTAAAAGTTTAAAATACAAAGTTGCTGTGTTTCGGCGTGTCTAAATATAAATAGGCAAAGAAACATTACTGCTGTGCTATCTAACGCAATGACTTACTTGAAGTAATAGAAAAGCTTGGCATGCACATGTAATTCGTACACTGAAATAAAACAGCTAGTATGGTGACAGAGAACGTCTTTAGTAAAAGCATAATTACAAACACCGATTAAATCAAAATTCGTGTTTTAAATCTGAATTATTTAACATATAGAGAGAGCCGATCTTAAGAGAAGTATCTTATATATCAGAGTTTAAGATTACAGGTCAAAATCATAACAATGCAGCTGGATTGTGTTGATAGCAACTTGAGAATGACATTGAAAGATCATTTAGACAAAACCGTAACGACAATGATGAAGAGAGGACTATTGTGATCTCAGCAAAAGTGACAGCTCATGATCTGAGTTATTTATTGGGAGTGTCAAACTTAGCAGCATAGAATTGTATTGATCTTAATGTTTGAGTAACATGCAATGTAACCGAGAAATACGAAGGTGCTCAGGAGTAGTGAAAATGGTTATAACTCTAGCCGCATCAACGGCCATTTTATTAGAGGTAATGTCTCACGATAGCACTGTAGAAAATGCAACGATAAATCACTCCACTATAAATCCTCACGAAAGCAATGGATTAAATCAAATCATGAAAGGTAACAGTATTAATGAGGTTATAACTAATTCCTTGTTCGGTAAGAGACTTTTAGCAAAAACGGTGTAAAGGGAATTAGATACCTTGGAATTGATCTTTTGTCCGTCAAGGGAAAATATGACTGACCGATGTCAACGAACTCTCATCTAACGACTGAACGCTTACATCAAAAATGAATATCTGGAGTTGGCAATAATGCTGGAAATTCTCTTCATCACATAAAGAATAGTCTTGAAACAATATATAATTCTAACTTCGAATGCTCAGAATAGCACCAACAGAGCCTATGAGCAACAAGCAAGTTTGAAAGAAAATAGGCACTACATGTAGACTAACAATCAAAAAGTATCAAATGAAATATCAAAGACACAATCAAGCAAAAGACCTGGGAAATTTATCATTTGCAGGATATACTGACTGTGATAGAAGCTGTGAAAAAGCATAATAAATGCCCTTAGTTAATAGGCGTGAGTGAATGAATGACAAAAGATATATGAAAACAAGGAATAAAATGTGAAGAGTAATAAAATACATGACACGGAGGAGAGACATGATCGCATACGTCAGTGGGTAGCGCTAAGAACTCATATTCCTACTGAATTCCTTTTACGACTCTAACACTATTTTCATGATGTAAACTTCAGATATAATTGAAATTATATTGATATATAATTATGTACAGTAAATCTCACTTACATATTTTATGAGAAATGATGTGCGTTGTGGTATAGTGGATATCGGCTCGGAACAAGAAACCGGGGAACCGAGTTCGAATTCCAGTTGAATCCATTGTATTCACTTACGCGCAAATACCCTTGGGAAAGGTATTAATCCATCTCTTCCTTCCAGTTATGGGTTAAATAGCAGGACAGATTGGGTTCTATAGCCTTGGTCGGCAACCTGTCTACCGCAGAAAGCAATGGCAACCTACTGCGGGATAATCTTCTGCCCAGTCAGTCATGTCTCTTTCGAGACATGATCGCCCAAGCGTGTATCACGTATGGCACTTAACTGACTGATATCGTGAATTATTTTTTTTTATTGGTAAACTAAGAATATACATTATCAAAGCGAAATAAAAAGGGGACTATTACTTGAAATAATCCAAAAGCGTCTTCAATTTCTTGTGGTTGACGATTTATTCTCCGCCGTCAAACTCTCTTTGACGGACAGGATATAGCGACACTCTTGATGCTGTATCGCTACTTCTACGGAAAGTGCTCGGACGAACTACATTAACTGGTCCAACCAAGTCAAACCTTTACCGCAAAAACACATTATACCACCCACATTCACTCTCTATAACATGGAATGATATACACCGATGATCTTAATAAACGGTTCGGTTCGAAATTCTTAGCAACTGAAGAAGGCCGGAGCGTACAAAGTGTAGCGGTGAAAATGTTTTTATTATAAATACCAATAATAGAAATATTAATGTGTATATAAACATTTTTTGAAAATGCCACCTTTGAATAAAAAGCAGCTATATCATATACACGCACCAATACAGATATATATTTATTCGTTTATCAAGGTAGCCAATTACAGGATCATGCTAAATTTGGCTAGATTTTTGTAAGAAATATTACATTATCTCAATATCGGATTTACGAAGATTTACAGTTATTAGAAAATGAGACATGGAAGAAAAAATCTTGTTTAACCGTGATAGTGTAACGCTTCCGAGATAGAAATTAGTCGTCTGTATTTATAAATCAAATTATCGTTGACGCGGATAAATATTATACTCAAATAATGTTAATATTTTGGCTTTACGACTGAACATGTTAAACGAAACTCTAAGGCGGGTTTGAAACGCGAAAAAGACTGATGAACTTTGATGTAATATCTAATATTCATTATGGTTATATATGTTGGAACATTTCATTTAAAGAACATGACATGACGCTACAGTAAGATCTGTGTAAGAATGATCAAAATCTATAAGAAACGACGCAAACCTGTAAGCGACGAATGAAGGAAAAAATGAAAAGCAATAGAATGCATAATTACAATAGCAAATAGACAAAATGCTTTTAACAAAAAATAAGTCAAGTGAGAAACTGCAGTCGCAGGACTTACTGAAGGCAAAATAAGCAGACAATAAGTAAGTTTCTTAAGCAATTTATGATCAAACCAAGAGAAAAAAATGTAAATTGTTAAAAGTTAATTACGATAACAAAAGAGAGAAAGAAATGTACAAAAACGATATAGCCCACGCCCTGAACTAACTTGGAGCATCAAAAAAAAGATGTCATATCTAGTTAATTATTACTCATGAATGAGAGGAGCCAAAGTTCTATTTAGAGGAAAATACTGATTTGCATGAGCAAAGACAACGTTATTGGTTGAATGCTATGAAGCTGGGGTCCGCATTAATTTCTTCCATTTAGTCATTTTTTATATAATTTTCATTTAGTAAAGAGTTAAATTTAGTGAAAGCTAAATTTCAACCAATATTATATTATTGATGTTAAAAGGTCAATTCTTCACCTCTCGACATTGAGTGGCATTGGGTAAATTAAAGTTTTAGTTTTCCGATCCTGATCTTTGCTAGTTGAACTTATTATTTATTTTGAAGGAGTAAAGGTCATTCTCTGATATTCACCTTTATGCCGGTTGAATAATACGACAAAGATTATGATCAGAAAGCAGATTACAATTTTGGAATATTTTATTTCATTGTTAGTAAAAATAATTTTCTGTGAGTCTCATGTCAAGTAAAGTATTCAGAAAATGAGTAATTGCATATGAGGTACGCAATCACTATATGGTATGTTTTAAAAAATCTAAATATGTTCTATTGTTTTTCTAATTGGGTTCACCGCATTCAACGCAGTAAAGACAATAAAACACAAGCATTTGCTGAGTGTGAAAGAATTAGAAAATAGCAACATTATTGAGGAGCTAGAACAATAGAGGAGTAGCCAGGAAGACAGTAGATAACGACTAACATTGCATTTTAATTTTGTGTATCAAGTTGGTTGAAAATCATGGACCCGAAAGAGAGTGTAAGTATAAAGTTTACGGTTAAATTTATCCAATTCAACAGTAAGTTGATGATATTCTGAGTCTAGTTTTGCGGTTAGATTCATAACGTCTTGATACCATAGCAAAGAGCTTATCCGAACACCTATCATATAAGTATTTATAGAAAATGCAGAGGGAAACAACATTACGAAGAGGCGAATGTGACCGACGCCATGAAGTCTGGTCGGAGCCCAAATTATTGCTGATTATTCTTTACATTTTATTTATAATTTCTAAAAGTATAAAAGGAAGTCCGGCCCATTTTTGACTGTAATCTTTGAGGCATATTTTTATAGATATGTAAGATAGATTCCGGATTTACATATTGTCTAGCACGACAGCGAACTAACTTAGCAGCAATGGATTCAATATAGTCTTTCCACTTCAGGTCAACCAAGAATATTTACCGGAGTAATGAGTCATTTTCTTGGAGGTTAGTATCAGTTATGCTGATGGAAGACAGAAAAGTATATCTTTAATTATTAAAAGAGATCCGTTTTATTTTCGGGCGTTAAAATTAACCAGCCGTTCTTTTTCTCCGGTTAACAACATACTGGAGATCAATTTTTAGAGCAGCCACCAATTGACCATTATCGAACTGATTAGATTGAACGACATTAAAAATGGTTATTATTTAGTGAACTAAATTAGTTAAATTTTATTGAGTTTAAAAAGATAAGTTTTGTTAAATTACTTTTGTTTAACAAATATCTATATAATAATAATAGTCTATTTTTGTATATATGTTCGAGGTACAGCTTAAGAGTTATCCATGTATTTCTTGAGATAACGGTCGCTTCCTCTTTCTTCAAACATTGTTCTTTTGCAATCAGCGTTTGTGGTAGCCTAACAGACCAATCTCGCAATGGCATTCACTTCTAGGGATGTAACAAACGAAACAAGAATGTAGAATGAATGTCTGTCATTGCTCGCTATTTCTATGTCGCTCTCTAACACACACACACACACACACACACACACACTCTCTCTCTCTCTCTCTCTCTCTCTCTCTCTCTCTCTCACTCTCTCTCTCTGCTTCCGTTTTTATTTTCTTATATCCAACAGTTGGTTTCGCTCTTTCCTTTTGAACAGCATGGAGCCAGCAGCTGTGATCATTTGCTAGCTGTACCCAGCTACCGGAGTGAATGCCCGAACGTCTCAGGGCCCTCTTGTAAACGTCCTTGAAACATAATATAGGCTGGCTTACTTGGCTTTGTCCCCTGGCCAGCTCACCGTGCAAGGTGTATTTTCTTATACAGCCGTCATTCGTTCTATGTACAGCACCCAGCCATCAAAATCGGCAATGAAGATGCATGCTCCAGAAGTCTTTTTGCTCCAGCACAACAGTATTATCAATATTGTTTATCCATGTTATGGCAAAGATACATCATGGACAGCGGCGATGGAAACTTTCCAAGAGTTTTTTTTTCCTGGCATATGCTGTCCCAATTCCGTTCAAACAAAACAGAGTACTAACTACATATTCCTGGAATGTATATCCATGATATGGAAATTCAGAGAATTCTAATTTTCTTAGAAAGATTTTAATGTATTCTTGAAATATATATTTTATTTATTTTATTCATCATTGATATTTCTTCTTTGATATAAAATACTAAGTACTAAATATTTTTCATGTTAAAATCAATTTTAAATATTTGGGACCATAATAGATTTTCTCTTTATAAACATTACAAAAATATCTCCCTTGTATAGTGTTCGCTATTATTTCCAGCATTTGTTATCTGCTCGATTTTTTAAAATCTATATAATTACAGTAATGAAACATTTATGTTACAAATCTAATGAGGTATTTCAAAGACAAATTTTAACAAACCTGAAATCCAAACTGCTGTTAAAAATCATTGTCTACCCAGTTGAATAATGGCCTTTCTATGTATCTTACCCAGACAAAATTAAAAATGTCATACCATGACATCTAGTTACTACGTTGCTTTTCACGACCCAAATTTTCAACTTAATATTTTAACTAAATTCTCATTTTTAATTGAACAATATTGACAAACCTACAGGTATATTCTACAACTACCGTAAATAATTTTATAAATAGCCATAAATTCATCTTAAGAATGTGGATTATGCCAACGCGTTTTATTCCATTGTGATATTTATCAACGCGAGTGTAGAAGTTTTAATATATAACCTGTCTTCATAGAAAGAAGCAACATGGAGATAAAGATAACGTTACGTTACTTACATTTCGAATTAGAGGATTCTAAAAACTTACTGTGCAAGGAATATTATATTGTTAAAATATTAATTTCCTAGGTCATATGGCATGAAACTTAGATCGTTGCTTTAGTAAGTGCTACTGATTTATTGAAAATATTGGGTGTTCATGAAATGCTATTAGGCGGGAATATTCAAGCGTGGTGGATATATTACAAGCATAAATAATAACTATCCCAACCAAATTGATAAATCGAATAGTCTAACAGAAAATAAAATATTTTTGTTGGAATTCAGTAGTTTAACTTTTTTATTTTGTTACTCTATGACAAATATCGTATTAGTTTATTTATGTTTAAAAGGTGAAAGTTGACGGGAAGGAAAATGTATTATTTTCTAGATATCTATGCTTATGTAAGAAAAAACGAGCAAGTTGTTTTTGATCTAATCGTCAGAATTGAGACAACCACCTTTCTTAAATCTATCACAAAATAATTATTTTAATCAAAATATTCCTTAAAGCACCTTTTTCTATTAAATCACAGACGAAATAAATGTTACATTTTTTCTGTCATTTACATATACATTTTTCTTTTACTATCTTGTATTTAAAAATTGTAAATCAACTTTTTTAATCATTTCATCTCAAGAAAGCCAATACAATCCTTAAGATACAATGGAATACTGAGGATTAGATATCATGAGAAACAGATTCTATTAACGAGATATGACAATAACAGAATAAGAAGTATAAAGACAGAGGCTAACGATTGCCATTATATTAAACATTTTAAGATCAAAGTTATCTAAAAAGCAAAAAGCCAGGGGGTTGTAAAAATGAGAAATGTAATAGAAGAAGCTGCTAGCACAGAACATACTATTACATCTAGCCGTTGAACTGTAAAATTATGAGACGTAACAGCCAGTTTAGTACTGCGATTAAAATCATAATGTCTATGTACCATGGAGGAACGTTCATTAGAACAATTATCATGAAAGTATTCATGCAAAATACACAGGGAAGCAAAATTATGGCATTGAGAATGTGACTGAAGCCAGGTCAGGACCAACAACATTGCAGACTATTCTTTGACCTATATTAATAAACTCTAATCAGAAAAGATATGACAGCAATATTTGAAGCATGTACGAATTGTAGTTTTTAAATATGCCAGATAGATTCTGTCAAGTTGTTTAGCTTGACAGATTGAATCAGTTTTATTGCAGACATAGTAATTGATTCAATATACACTTCCAACCTCAGCAGAAAAATTTACTACGAGAAGACGAAATAATTACCTATCCTTGGGGTTAGAATCAGCCATGGTGATGAACTGAAATAAGGGTACTTTTGATTAAAGAGAAAAGTTTCGTTTTTGGAAGTGCGAAAATTTATTGCCCCATTTAACAAGAAATTTTAGGTCAGTTTTGAGATCATCTTCATATTTGACTTTATCAAACTATTAGACTTGCTATTAAGGCAGGGATAAATAGTTGCATCATCAGCATAAGGTGCAAGCTGAGAAAACTTATGAAAATTAGGAAGAACGTAGTTCCAACAATATTGCCTTAGGGAAGATTAATGCAAACGTATCTGGAAGCTTGGCTAGTCAAGACAACACTCCTTTCACGATGTGATATGAAGAGTGACTAAGTTCAAAGTTCATCCAGAAATGCCATAACATTTCAACTTGTGAAAAAGTACAGTATAGCAAACACCGTCAAATTCTTTCGCGATGGCCAACACAGTAACTCGATCTTCACCATTCTTTTATAAAGCATTTCAGCAATAATTGTTAACACATCAGAAGTTGACCTAAAAAAGCGAAAATTCTCTTGCATCTCTAAAAGAAGAACCTGCGAGGTGATATGCTTAAATAATTCAGAATTAATAAGACTTTCTGGAATTTTGCTAGAAAGAGGCAGATTTTATTCTTAGAATCAATTTTAGAAAATGCAAAAAGTATGAAATTAAATCTAGGCTAAGAAAGAAAGTATAATAGAGAATCATTAATTTCGACACTAAAGAAGAAGAAACTTAGAGGAAATATGTTGGAAATCTTAAATGAATATATTTAAAACTCGTCCATAGCATTTATTGGGGTTATTAGATTATGCTTATTATTAAGGCTGAATGTAAAATTGTAGTGATAAATGATACAAAGAGATATGTAAACCGAAGAAGGTCTAAAAATAACTGATTAAATACAGAAATCAGACATAGTATCACCTGCAACCTTTTAATGCATTCTCTAAAACTTTACGAAACACTGATCATTTTGAAGTCAGCATTCGACGCCAATATGCATCGGATCGATTCGAACTTATTTAGTTAGAAGCTAGTAATCTTTTGCTGTTACTGTGTTACGGCGAGTTGGTACATGATTTGAACGCGTGTTATAGAAAGTTCAAACATTTAATCTCCCAGAAGATAGACTTGACACTTAGAACTCTGTAGCATTGTGTAGAAGTGATGTGCTATTCAGGCGTCTGTCGTCTAGTCACTTTGGCTGTAAAGAAAGTAATGTAGAATATCGCCATATCCCTAAAGAACAGGAAACAAGCGAAGAAAAGATGAACATTTTCGCAAAAACTAAGAGAAATCACTAAAGACAGATGAAAGAAATGTGACGAAATAAACAAAGAGATTGATCGTCAATCGCCAAAGGTAGAATGAAGAAAAGAAGAAGTCAAAAAAGTAGTTGAATTTATATCGGCCCCAACAATGTATAGAAATAGTGTTTATAAATGGAACAATAAAATCTGGTATTTGGAATACGACAAAGAAGAGAAAGAGACACTTTCCATTAAAGTTAGAAAGGTGATAAGCACAAACAGAGAGGAAGAATAAAGGAGGAATAAAGAAACTGAAATATAGAGAGGTACTAAATTTTAAATAATTGTTGATTGATAAGAACTCAGGAAAAGCTGTAATTCCTGACTAGTAATAAATAAATATAATTTTAGATTAATATTCATACCGGTTACTTGGTTTCTAAGCTCAAATCTTTTTGCATTAAAATAATGCGAAAAACAAAGAGGAAAAAGTGAGAAAGTACACGGAGAAAAGAAAGAGTTGAGACCACAGAAATGACTAATAAATAGAAATTTCAAAATTTGGCCGGAAGTGAATTATAGAGAGATATATACATTTTAGTTATTTTTTAAAAATAAATTCTTGAAATAAGACACACAAACAGAGAAATTATTTATAAAAGGTAAATTAGAGGATATTGAAAAAATAACATGATTATATAAATTTATTACCGCTAATATAACAAATTGGAGAAATAAAAATGAAAGGAAGTGACAATTTAAAAAGCAAAATTTCAATAAAACGTTTAATACCATCATTATTAACAATCTGATGAGTAAATGTTTTTTCAATGTCGAAGCAAAATGTACAATTTTGTAGTTGTTTGTAGTTTGTACATGTTCTAAAGTACAATAAATATATATTGGTTATTTTTATATTGAGCACAGTTTTAAATTAATGTTTTGAACGTTGCAATTATTTCCCTTATTCCTTATTCAGTTATGTATATGTATATATATATATATATATATATATATATATATATATATACACTGTGGTCAACACCAAGTGATAAAACCAGTTTCATGCATAAAAGCACACTTTAAGTGAGTAAGTTTGTATTTAAAAATGAAATGGTCTGTCGCCGCTTGGTGTTGAGCACAGTGATAATTCTTATATTTATATGGGATGTATCTCAAGTATTGAGAAATGATATCGATAAATATATAATATTTTAAAGTTATATTTTAATATATATATATATATACCTATCCGCAGTTATCTCTCTCTCTCTCTCTCTCTCTCTCTCTCTCTCACCTAACCACCTTCTTTACTTTTCAAATCTACGTGTCCGCAGTCTAACTGACTTGCTTATTGTATCTTTAAGTTTAAGTTGACATCCCCTCTTATGCGTGCTCTTTGATTATATGTTGCGCATATATATATGCTTATGTATGAATGTGTGTATGTATTCGCCGAACTGATATAATGATGTATTTTTTCTTAAATTTAATCTTTTAAGGAAGCAATCTCTGTTTTTATTCTGGAATTTTGTTTTGCGGTGGCCTTTGTATGTGAATTTCATTCGTGTAAAATCTTCGGTACAATAAAGGCGGAAGCTGATGATGGTTCGCTGAAATAGTCCCATACTTCCGATTTACCATGAAATAACGTGTCTGCCTTAAGTTATATATATATATATATGTTTACTTATGTTTTGGCCAAACGGAAGGCTTTAAGAAATAAAAACATGTGTCATAAAAATATTCCAAATTTAACAGTAAATACAAGGGAAGAGTATCATATGAATAGTGTATATGTAGGTTGTTCAGCATTCAATTAATTCAACAGTTCCCCAAATGCCTCCTCTCATGCAAATGTTATAATAGGCGGAAGAGTCCAATATAGACTCATCAGAGAGATGACACCACAACATATATATATATATATATATATATATATAAGAGTTAAACACCATTTACCTCCCATAATTTTGAACTCAGCCGTAAGTAATAGCCAACTTGTTAATACATCCGGATCTTTAATAGCACAGCATGTTATTAATAGCAATGATTGTGTTGTTGCATTGAGTGGTGAGAAATTAACAATTCTATCAACCTCATACTCACTGTTTCATTTAATGTTGCTGGATTCCATATATATCAGATCTGGATCCCGAGGACCTTTACGCTGTTAGCAGAGAGAATGCCATTTGGGTCTGATTGTGATTGTGCTCATGTTTCCCTTGCAATTTTCCCCTAATTCTCATTTCATCTTTTAGTTCACGATTAAAAAAATTCTAGAAATGAAGACTTGATAAACTTTGAGCGAAACCGGTTGTTCTTTTTTTAGTTTTTAGTATGCCATTAAAATTCAAATTATTCATAGATATTATTAAATTTTGCCCTGTGAAGAATCTTTATATATATATATAATTTTCGTAGTAATTCTATTACCTATTACAATGTCAAAAGAAGTAAAATGGAAATTATAAATTAACAAATGTCTGAGCACATAGTTTGCCATGCATTTACATAATTATTACTGAATGACATGGAGTGATGTTGTATCCTGCGTCAACATTACATTCACAGTGTCAGTGTCTAGATATTTTTTATGTATTTTGAATTTGGTTTGCTTCACCAAAACATTGCATTACTCTGCTCTGTCCAAAAATCTTACCAGTTCAGATTTGTCTTCAGGCAACTGCTACTTCGACCAAATAATAAACACAGGGCTAAAGCTCCACTGAAAACATTAAGGAAAACTAATCAATACGGCTCATGGCAATTCTAAAAGAAGACATTCCAGGCTACTTTAAAAATTGGTAGTTTCTTTTCTATCACCTATTTGACTTGCCCTTTCATTAGGTTGGTGATCGTGGCCTTCCTAATTTTATACTTTTGTAACTTTTAGCATGATTTTTATTTCACTATCACTTCAAACCCCTGTTCTGTCATCCACCTACACAAATTCGTTCTGGCTGTATTCCTATGGAATTTATGAATTACATATATCCTGTTAATTGCTAAATTTACTAAACTCTCTTCACTCATTATGTGTTCTCGACATTTTAACTCTATCTTCTTAATTCTATGTATAAATGACATATTTTTCCATTATCTATTGAATTTCGTTGTTACTTGCATTTTCACTCCATGGTTTTCTCAACATCAGTCTCTAGAGCTACTTTTCTGTTTTCTCGGTCTTCTTCTTTATTAGTGAGGAGATTGTCCAGCAGCAATTGTCGTAGAGTAGGAATAATGATACATCTTTAGTACTTTTCACTTTGTTTCTAACGAATTCTTCTTCTTTCGTAATGTCTTTTGAAAGGTAGAAAGCTATTCAATGTCAACGTTGGATTTCGGGGTATCATTTTTCGTCATCATTTTAAACATTTTGAAGATATTAAAATTTTCAGACTTAGTTTGTGTTTTGGGTCGAGGATTCATTTATTATAATTTGATTCTCACTGTGTAAAACTGCAAAAGAAATATAGAAACGTGAGGAATGCAAAATTGCTCTATATAGACACTCTTTTACTATTATTATATGAATGAATATATACTGAACAAACTAAATGAATACATATATATGTCTATGTGTGTGTGACTGTGTATCTGAGTGTGTGTATGTGTGCGTGTGAATGTGCGTATATATAAGAGATACAAGCGTGGTTCCATCGAACATAAAATTTGGCATGGCCTTCAGCGAAGCAATTATCCTGTCACACAGTATAATCACCATCATCGATAGAGCCTTTAGATTATCGCAGTAGTTGAAGACGAACACGATCATTTCATTCAGAGAATCGAAACTGATGCTATTAATGACCAGAAAATGGAACCAGTGGACGGAAGTCCAATCTTTAGTTTCAGTAATCGTTGTCACTCTCACGAGAAACATGAATCCTGATGTCCGCTCCGCAAGTTCTCCAATTCACACCTTCTCTCATTGCCAGTCATCGGAGCATAATCTGTTCACTTGCCTGCTATATTTGATAGGAAAATTGAATAGATGCATACAAGGAAAACACGTATAAATTCAATAAAAATGGTAACAGGAACTGAAACAAATGCGTTGTGCTTTTTTAAACATGAGAAAATAAAGATAGCATTTATATAAAACTGGATGTGTTGACATGCGGATGAAAATGGTTCATAATATTTCGTCTTTAATCATAAGTAAGAGATATATCCAATTAACATAAAATTTGACAAAGAATATCGTTATTTCTAGAAAAAATACTGTATGCACAAAGAATACATATTAAAAAGTTATAATAATCGCATCTTGGATGTAAATTTCGAGTCACATTTTCTTATATGAATTTCAGTAGAGGATCTATCAAGCAAGCCAGCTATCGCAAACATTCAATAGATTCCTGTTCATAACTGTTCTAACTAGTTGATTCATAACTGTAGTAAATATTACAGGGACTATATATATATATATATATATATATATATATATATATGTGTGTGTGTGTGTGTGTGTGTGAACTGCATATTACACTGTGCTCAATACTTGCAATCGGTTTTCAGGCTCGGGGCAATATTATGATTGAATTTTTGATTATACTGGTTCAATTTTGTCTATAGTATGGGTAAGATAGGTCTTTGCATACAAGATATATTTGACATTCATTGATCTAAGAATAAACGCTACCATTTGTTGAAATTTATAAATTTTTCTCTTCAAAAGATATTTTTTGGAATATAGTCAATTAATATCAAGTGACTGTTACCGTTCTTGATAGCAATGATTTGATTTTACTTCCTCTCCCTATAAGAGAAACCAGCATCCTGATTATATCATTATTTCACCTTCTAGTTAAATACGTTTCCAATCATAGATGATGCTGATGTTAAAAGTCTTGAAATGGTGTGTATTTACTAAGAATATCCTGTTAGTGATTCTGTTTCGCGAGAATAATAAAGTATTGTTTCTTCATTACTTACAAATTCATTCGATTAACATATTTATTCCCGCCAATCATGGAGCGAATTTTTTGCAGTCATTTTTTTAAAGGAATGGCAAGGTCCACAGAATTTGTAAATGTTAATATCAACCCAATCGGCAGAAATAAATGTGATGTGAGATTTTAGCAATCAAATGTCATTTTTGTTTGTTTAACACTTCTTTAATCGAGTAATTCATAACCGATCTCTTCTTCAGTCCACCTAGTCCTGGTTATGATGATAAGCTACATCCAGTGGCAAAATCTCTAATGGAGAGCTTTTCAACTAACGAAGCAGCCCAAAATTCCAGTTACAGGTTAGAAATACTAAAACCAAACAAGTACAAAATTGTAAGTACTTGAAGTTTATTTTACCAGATGGCTTGTAAAGGTGAGTGGGGTAAGCTGGGTTGGAAAGGTTTATTTATTTATTTATTTTTTGAAACTCGCTAAAGTTATGTATTTTTTTTTTACTATTTTTTGCTTGATTCTATGGTTCATTTGAACGTGTGTTTCTGTAATTTTCAAAGAAATTTCTTTGGATGATTTAAGCTCTATGTTATTGTTATTATTTATTCCATTTTTTCTTTTTTTTCTTCATTTTTTTTTTTTTTTTACTAAGCTCTCAGGGCTATTTCCGCTAACAGCTACCACTCGCAGCCATATATGACCAAAATAGCAAAATAAATTTATTTTACCAAATGGCTTGTAAAGGTGAGTGGGGTAAGCTGGGTTGGAAAGATTTATTTATTTTTTGAAACTCGCTAAAGTTATGTATTTTGTTTTTTTTACTATTTTTGCTTGATTCTATGGTACATTTGAACGAGTGTTTTTGTAATTTTCAAAGAAATTTCTTTGGACTTTAACTAAGTTAAAACTGAGTTAACTCACCACCTTTTTTACGCCAAATTAGAGTAAATAGTACCTACTATCGCCCGGTTTAACACTCTACCCCCTTCTATTGAACAGGAGTAGAGGTGACCACCTTGTTTCGTGTTTAGGAATGGGTTCCCGGTCCTCCTACCTCCTCCTTCTGTCTTAGTGGTAGTTCAATTGGAAGCTCTTTGCTGTTAGTGAGTGTGGTGGCAATATCTCTCCATTCTGAGGGCACCGGGTTGGCAGTTTCCTGGTTGCTGCTTCCGACTGGTAATTAGGAGCCCGAACTCTTGCGTAGCGTCTTGAGAGGCTGTTCTGATCAACAGTTGAATAATATCGGGGTTCCTGTCGTACCATATCGCGCATGGACGGGCGTCCCTTCATGAACCTCCGGTGGGCAACCCCGAGGCCACATTATGCTCACATGCTGCAAATAGTAACTAACTGATTCTGTCCTAGTCCTCTCTCCTCAAACAAAACACCATGAAAAAGAACAAACAAAATACCAAAATCAAACCAGCTACTCGGAAAACGCTCAAACCTCTCTGTGTCTCCTTCACTAACATACGCGGTATCCGCACTAACTTTTATAGCGTAGAAATATTCCTCCAAACTAACTCACCTGATATATTATCCCTATGTGAAACTAACCTTGAGCCGTCTATACCCTACTCTGAGTTCTCTGTTCCTGATTACCTTCCCCTCTTCAGGAAGAATTCCAGCGTCAATATGCATGGGCTTGTCGTATATGTCAGTGAACACCTCCTCCTGGCTAGAGTAACATCTCTCAAATCACTGGACCAGTCTTTCATGTGATTCCGTCTCTCATTTCTAAGCTCTGTTAGCTATCTCTTCTTCCTCTACCACTCCCCCTTCTCCTCTGACTGTTCGGTACTTGACAGCATCTCTGACAATATCGACAAGGCCATTTCGCACCCATCTGCCCATATTTTCGTGTTTGGCGACTTTAACGCCTACCACACTAAGTGGCTGGAAAACTCTGTAACCGACCCTGCTGGAGTCCACACCTTTAATTTTTCGATCTCCCAATCCCTTACGCAAGTGGTGGACTTCCCCGCGCGTTTCTCCAATAGCCCTAACGGAAGGGACTTGCTACTAGATTTCAGCTTCACTTCCACCCCAAATTCTTGCTCCACCAGACAGCTCTGCCCTCTCGAAAATTCTGAACACGCCGTAGTTTCTGTCAACATCTCATTCCACTCCACCCCTACCTAAGAAACCCAGACCAACAGAATATCCTACTGCTATCAAAGAGCAGACTGGGATTCGTTCCGTGACTTCCTCTACAACGTCCCTTGGAACAATGTTTTTAGTCTTCCCATCGAAGATTGTGCATCAGAGGTCTCCTCCTGGGTTAAGGCTAGCATCGATGCATTCATCCCTGCCAGGAAATTTCAGCTTAAATCTCATTTGTCTCCCTGGTTCTCGCCCGCTTGCTCGGCCGCCATTGCCCACCGGAATCACTTCTTCCGGCTTTATCGTAGCCACGCGTCGGACCAAAACAGGCGCCTTTTCGCCTCAGCTCGTAATAAGTGTAAAAAGAAACTTAACGAAGCATGATGCTGTTTGCTGCCAGGATGAAGCAGCGCATAGCATCCTCCAAGTTCGGTACCAAAGACTACTGGCGCCTCTGCAAACGCGTGCTTAGCAAGAGTAAGTCCTCAATACCCCCAATAATAAATGAGTTTGAGGTCCTCACCTCCTCAGTGGACAAGGCTGAATGCTTTGCCCATATATTCTCGACCAATTCGACTCTGGATTCGTCTGGAATCCATACACCCGATTTCCCATCTAGAACTCAGACCCTATTGAATGACGTCCACATCACGCCCTCGCTGATTTCTAGCATAATCTCAATACTGGACCCTCACAAAACGAGTGGTCGGGATAGAATCCCAATCATAGTTTTGAAGAATTGTGCCCCTTCTAGATCTTTTCTAAGCTCTACAACCTATGCCTATCTTCCTCCTGCTTCCCTGCCTGTTGGAAGTCTTCTTCTGTGGTTCCAATATTCAAGAACACTGGTGAACCATCGGACCCGGCAAATTACCGCGCCATCAGCCTTCTTCCGATCTTCGGCAAAGTGTTCGAAGCCATTATCAATGCCGAGGTCGTTCAGCATCTCACAGCCCACGGGCTCCACTCGAACAAACACTATGGCTTCCGCTTTACCAGGTCCACTGCTGATATGCTAACGACCATCACCGAGTATATATACCAGACTCTCGACAAGAATGGTGAAGCCCGAAACGTCGCCTTGGATATCTCTAAAGCATTCGACAGAGTATGGCATGCCGGCCTTCTACGGAAACTGCGAAGCTATGGCATAACTGGACTTTTGTCTCTAACCGCACACTGAAGGTGGTATTAAACGGACATGCCTCCCAGAACTACCCTACAAATGCGGGTGTACCTCAAGGCTCTATCATAGGTCCTACGCTCTTTCTAATCTATATCAATGATCTCCCCGATGCTGTAAGATCACAAGTAGGCATGTACGCCGATGATACCACAGTTTCCTCTCGCCTCGATCAAAAATCTGGTGTTGGTGAGAAGGCGAACCTCGCAGCCGAGCTTGAGAAGGTTCTCCAATCCGTGGTATTTTGGGGTAAGAAATGGCTCGTAAAATTCAATTCTTCCAAAACGAAGCTGCTGTCAATTAACCACCACAGACAACCGCACCTCCTTCCCATTAGCATGGAACATGCTTGCCTCCCAGAGAGTAAATCACTACGCCTGCTTGGCCTGACACTCTTAGCGGACCTCAAGTGGGATGACTACGTCGAATCCATTGCTAAATCCGCAGCTATGAAAGTCGGCTCTCTGTGCAGGGCTCGGAAATTGGAATGGCCAAGGTTGCATTCCATAAAGTAAGTAGAATATTAAGAGACATCAAAGAAGAGAGTACTGGATTGCTATGTGATGTATGTCTTTTAAAATAGCAGTGAATGTTGGACAATAACATCAAAGATAAAGAAAAAACTTGAAGCAACTGAAAAGTGGTTCTACAGAAGGATGCTGCGAATATCATGGATCGAGCATATGAGCAATGGTGAGGTTTTGGATAGGATGGAAACGAAAAAGAGCTTAATACTTGGCATCAAGAAGAAACAGCTGAAATTCTTTGGATACGTAATAAGGAAGGAAGTATTGGAGAATCTGATATTCACTGGTCAAATAGAGGGAAAAGGAGACAGAGGAAAGAGCAGATAACTTATTTGAAGGATCTGAGCAGGTGGATAGCAGAGCGGGGCTTGGGTGGAGTAATAAAAGAAAGGTTGCTAAGAGCCACAAGAGGCAGCAAGAAATGGAAAGCCATGATCGCTTACATCCTGAAGGGACATGACACATAGAAGAAGAAGAAGAAGAAGAAGAAGAAGAGTCACTTCTTTATTGCTGTTGTTCCCAAGTCGATCCTGACCCGAGATGGTAGCGTTTGTTAGAGTACCAGCTATGAGAAAATAATTAACCATCAAACTGGGGTAAAAATTATGAAAATATAAAATTACATTTTTATAAGAAAAATAAAAGCAATACATTTTTATATTAGAGAAAATATCAACAATATTTTCTTTCAAGTTGAAGGTCAAATAAAATTCCGGCGTTAAATAAACGTAAGTTGTTGATATGACGTTAAACAAATCAAACTAATCATTTCATACGATATATACACTTAAAGATTCATCAGAGTTCCGTTACTGCAGTCTACACAAATAGCTTAGCCAAAGCGAATGTGGCTAATGAGAGAAAGCACATAATAAATATGACTGTGTACGGAAAAGTTATCGGTTAAAAGTAAAAAAGAATTCAAATAAACGTCATCATATTTTGTTTGGACGGATTTGGAGACGTGAATCGAATCAATACCTGTTTCTGCAACCGCTTGTTAAGAAATATTTCATGAGTTTTGAAAGAAATTAGGATCGTGGTAGTTTGTTTTGTACTGGAGCCGTAGCAACAATGACTGTGTATTTAGCGAAACTATACTGGAGAAGAAAACCCATTCTCAAATTAGATTTGAATTCAGATTTGTGATTCTCCAAGAGACAAGGTTGCTCCATTGATTACAATGGTTTGGAGTTAGAGTATGTTTTCTAGATTTCTTAGCAACCAAGACAAGTGAGTCTGTCATGGTATTTAATTCGAAATTTGAAGAACATAATTTTTCAAGGAGCAATCATACGAAATGAGCGTAACGGTAACTGATATACTAAACACGCTGGCAACAGTTTTTTTTTTAATCATTTCACCCCGAGCAAGGCGGAAACGCCACTGATGTGCAGGGGGTTACATAAATGTAAAAAAGATTAATTAGAAAAGAGTGAGGAGTACAAACTAGTTAGAAAGGAACAATAGAAAGCTGAGAAAGCAGGTGCGATGACAGATACATAGGTGAAGAGAAAGGGAAGGTTATACAGGGGAGGGGAGAGAGCTAGAGGCCAGTGGTTAGTAGATGAGTATTGACTTTGCATTTATATTTCTGGAGGTTGTAGGAAAGCAAGAATACGGGAGTGAGTTCCACAGGCAAGTGCGAGAGAGGAAGCTTCAGGAGTAGAATGTCATCTGCATTTGGCTAACCTGACTGTGAATGGGTGGGACACAGTTGCCAGTCTGGTTGCACGAGTAAACACCTGTTGAGGAGGCATCAGTGACTTAAGCTCATCCCAGCAGAAGCCATGAAAGTATTTATAGAAGAGACAAAGGGAGGCCACATTTCGACGATGGGGAAATGGCTGCAGTCGAGTCGCCAGATCAGTACCTATCACATTACAGACTCTCCTTTGGAGCTTGTCAAGAACACTGAGGAGAACGGCAGGGGCACCTGACCATAAATGGCAGCAGTACTTCAAATCTTTAAAATTAAAAGATTTAATATCTTGTGGATGTGTATTTCTTTTAAACGGTGTAGAGTAATTTGTTTTGTTTCGTGTACTTTTCTTAACTACATTGTTTTTATTTCACAAGGCTATTCTCTTGTATGTTTGACGCACAGGTTATTATTCTCTGTGGGTGTGCATTGTGGTGCCATGGATATCGACTCGGAATGACAAATCGAAGAACCGAGTTCGAATTCCAGTTGAATTCCTTGTGTTCTCTTACGCACAAATACCCTTTGGAAAGGTATTAATCCGTCTATTACCTCCAGTTATGGGTTAAATAACAGGACAGATTGGGTTCTACATCATTAACTGGCAACCAGTCTACCGCAGAAAGCAATAGAAACCTACTGCTGCATAATGTTCTGCCCAGTCAGTCATGTCTGTTTCGAGACATTATCGCCCAAAGAATCTAATACGTATGACACTTAAATGACTGAACTATGTCCGCTTTTACTTTCTCATTTCTGTTGTTACTGCTTTTTTTAAAACGATTATTGTTGAATACACTTTGTATCAGTGATACCACCGTGAACGATGTGAATTTCATAAAGGGCTTTAGATCATGTTTTCTGAACCACGTAATGTTTTCGATGATTTTTCATCTGATTAGTGGCTAATATATATTATCTAAGCTCTGAGTGTTGGTTTGATGTTATGAGAAATGTTTATATGAAAATTTCTTCACAGTCTTATAAAATAGTTATCCGCACAAATAAAAGAACAATGCGTGTAGCCTACAACTCTTAATGCAAGTAGCAAATTATGCTTTGCATCATAAAAATGGGTACCATTACTAGGTGTGGTCATAGGTTCAGTACGCAGCAAACCACTTGATCAGCTCCCTCAGTATGTCAGGATTTTGCTGTCAATAACTGCATCTCCTTCTTTTAATATCCTTTTCAGCTCGTTTATTTCAATCTCTGCTTTTGTTGTGTGTAAAGTTGAAACATAGATGATTTTCTTCATATGGACATGCTTTTTAAAATTCTACCCCACAGAGTTTATGAGATATTCCCGTGCAACCAGACTGGCAACTGGGTCCCACCCATTTACAGTCAGGTTAGCCAAACGCAGACGACAATTCTACTCCTGCAGCTTCCTCTCTCGCACTTCCCGCCTGTGGAACTCACTCCCGTATTCTTGCTTTCCTGACGGCTACGACCTCCAGAAATTTAAAAGCAAAGTTAATACTCACCTACTAACCACTGGACTCTAGCTCTCTCCCCTCCCCTGTATAATCTTCACGTTCTCTCCGCCCATGTATCTGTCATTGCACCTGCTTTCTCAGCTTTCTATTGTTCCTTTCTAACTAGCTTGTACTCCTCACTCTTTTCTAATTAATCCTTCTACATTTATGTAACCCCCTGCACATCAGTGGCGTTTCTGCCTTGCTCGGGGTGAAATGATTAAAAAAAAAATATATATATTCCACAGAATAAAACATAGCTACGTTAAATCTGTGATATACTCGAATATTTGCTATGAACGAGCTATCAGATATATGACTTTCTGTTATCAGTTATGTTAACGGTAGCATTAACCGATAACATTCAGGAATCATTCGACATTTATTAACATTTAGCGTTACTGTCAGATGAGACTTATCAAATCTTACTATTACATTCCATTAATAGTTTTTCCTCAATAGAAAAAATTACTGATTTGAATACCGGTGGGCGTGGACTTCTGACAGTGATTGATTAATTTTGTTAAAGTTTTTAATATAAGACAGTAATGGTGCGAAGTAGGCAGAGAAACGCAAGAATTTTGAAGAGTCAACATGCTTTCTACAACTAGGTTCCACGGTGAAACCTGTTCGCTGGTAGAGGAAGGTTAAAACATCACGTGGACATGCATTTTCCTTAAAACCTTTCTCCCAATACCTCTTAGAATCGATGCTACCAAGTCCGTACCTCGCGTATAATAAAAGGAATATGAAAAAGAAATATTTTGTTTTTGATGCAGTTTATGATTTAAGTGCTATCAATTTTAGTTACTACCGTTGTTTAAATTCTTCAATAGTTTTCTTTTTCTCATTTATTTATGTGGCACATTTTAATAAAAGTTTCTTTAGCGCTAGACAATGGCATCTGATAAAAATGTTTTTTTTTTACACCAAAGGATCAATTCCTTTGAAGCCAACTTTAACTATTTATCTGGAAAAAGGATTGTATATTGATGAAAGTTTTATCCGAGTTCAAGATCATGCTTGGAATACATATGAATTTCTAAAAACAGCGAGGTCATTAAAGAACATGTTTTGAGTTATTAAATTATTTTGTTTCATCTTACAGTTTTTAACAAAACTACTCCCCGTCTAACATAATTTATGTTTATTTCTTTGTTTCCTATATTATTTTTATAATTCATCCTTATACTGTTATGTTTGAATTGCTTTGAATATTTACACTATTTACATTGTTCAGAATATTGTCCTAATCTTTATTGCCATGTTTACGACGTTTCGGTATTTTTACAATCCGGCATTCTTCAGGTGCTAAGCATTTTTGAATTGCTTATATTTTTCACACTATTTGCATTGTTCAGAATATTGTCCTAGTTTTTATTTGTAAGCTCCGGCCTTCTTCAGGTGCTAAGAATTTTGAAGCTAACCATTTAGTACGATTACTGATGTATATCATTCTCATTCCATGTGTGATGCTACTTCTTATAGCCATGTAGTTAATTATTCTCCACTGCTGTAGTCTGGTATTGAACTCACAACTCTTTGGGTCAAGTCACTGGAACTAACCAATGTCTATACCCACTGTGTCCATTATTAATTTTACATTCAGAGATTTTAGTATTCTGAATTGTAAATGACAATATTTGTATCCTGGTAATATTTTGCTTGAATTATTTCTAATGTTAGAGAATAGAATTCTGCCTCTCCGAATATCCATTGTCTATGAAAAGTCGTTAAACAGTTGTGCTTGAAGAATCAAGTATTTGGGAAGTGGATGATTTATTGGTAAAAGGCACAGACAATATCAGTAATGCTTATCGTTATGAGAGATATCTTTAGCCGAAAATAAAATCTTCGAACTGAAGAATAAAATGCAAGAAATTTTTAGACGACTCGATACTGAATTGTTTAAAGGAAAATGAAAAGTTACATAAACATTTCGAGCATAAAAATCGGGAAAACGTCAAAAAAATAACATGACGCTTTTGTTATTTCTCATCTGTCGAACTCATTCTTTTTGATGTCTTTACCGCTATTCCTATCAATGTCTATAAAGCAAATCAATAAACCTTTTGATATTCTTTCAGGAAATAGGATATTTTGCATATACTGTGATGTTTCAATTGATATTATATATATATATATATATATATATATATATACGTACATACACACGCGTACACATCCAAAAATTTATACAAAGCAGGCTGAAATGTTTTTCTTTGACAAAGAGGGGATTCAACAATATGATGTTTAGTAATTTATTGAAACTTAATTTTGGGAACGGAATCAGGTTAACTGCACAAGTTCGTGAAGAATTATGTTGTCTTATAACAAAAAATATTTTAATAGAATGCCAATGTTTTAAAAATACTTTGTTAATGCACTTAATTCTGTTTTAATTACCCATCATACAGCGTTGTCAGTACGTAGAATGTCGGTGTGAAGTTTTCACTCTAAATGTTTCTATGTTTTCAATCAATGTCCTTCATGTTATTATTTTCAGCGACAATTGTTCACCATATATACGTGTCAATATAATAATTATGGTCAAAATTATTATTAATTATTATTAATTAAATATATATCCTATACTTGAAAAGCTATAAAATTCATTTCTGTCGAATGCTTATAAATTATGATTTTATACGCTATAGAACCACAACACAGAAACAATATTCATAGGAGACGCTTTCAAGATGTTGCTCATGTTATACTAGTTTAGTACATTTAAATTGATGTGAATGAATATTAACATTAAAGCGTAAATGAATTTATTTTCTCCAACCCTGGCAAGTTAACATCTAAAATCTGGTTTCATATTTACAGTATACAAAGAATAATTTGTGCATATAAAAATTGGATATTCATTTCTTAAAAATGATTATATATAATAATTTAGCTGATTTTACAAACAAATGAAGAGAACCTTTTAAAGCTTAGTGATTTCACTTAGAGGATGTGCGTTGTGGTGCGTTGGATATCAAATCGGAACGAAAAATCGGAGAGCCGAGTTCGAATTCTATTTAAATTCTTTGCATTCACTTACGCACAAATAATCTTGAGAAAGGTATTAATTCGTCTCTTTCCTCCAGTTATGAGTTAAATAATAGGATAAACTGGGTTCTATAGCCTTGGTTAGCAATCAATCTACCGCATAAAGCAATGGCAATCTCCTACGAGATAATCTTCTGTCCAGTCAGTCATGTCACTTTCGAGACATGATCGCCCAAAACGTGTATCACGAATGGCAATTAACTGACTGACTGATTTCACAAATTGCATAGCTGTTTATTTAAAGCATTCCTAAGAAGTATTACTATATTTGCATTTATAAAATGAAGTTTATTAATAAAAAACAAAACAAAACATATTTTGGAACATTATTAAGTGTGAATCTGTTTGGTAAATGTGGTAAAATTAAATAATTATTTCCCAATTTAGGGTTTTTAATTTTCCCTATTTACTTCCCTATTTGCGCGTATTATATCTCTTAAAAGCATATTTAAAATATTTTAAGTTAGATCACTTATATATGAGCAAGAAAAATAATCCAATAGGTAAAAAGAGAACAGTTAAACAGATAGAAAGAGACAGAGAGAGCAGACAAACTAACATAAATAGTGTGTGTATGTGTGTGTGTGAGAGAGAGAGAGAGAGAGAGAGAGAGAGAGAGAGTAAAAGCAGATAAAAAGACATACAGAATGAAAGAAGTTTTATGACTAAAGTTGTAGAATCGAATATAGATTGGGAGATTCAAATATCTTAGCTAGAGAAACTTTTATTTATATAGTTAATAATTTTGGAACGGCTATAAAGTGAAATCAATACGTTGCTAATATCTACATCATTTTTATAACGAAATATCTTGTAACGCCTAGAGATCAACATCGTGCCTTACTGACATTTTATCTACAGAAGTGTATTATAGATAGCGATTCTGGAGTGAATTGACAATTATAATTCTACAATCTATTATGAACAAGGAAAAGTTTTAGGAAATGCTTCAGTAAAACGGGCAGACCGTTCAAGAATTTGCGTATCAGACACACGGACACGTTTATTCAATTTTCAACACACGTCATCCAATTCGCTGGATAATTAAATTCAACATTTTAGCATATCATTCGTTTTCATCTTTTCAATCGTGTCCTTTGTTGTTGTCTCACTTCAACAGACGTCAGAAATGTGTGATAACTTTCCACGTCGTTGCTATCATAACCAAAGAAAGAAATGTGTTAAGTAAGAGATATGATCATGAGAACTATATTCGAACAACACAGGGACATTATAGAAATAGTGTCGCTGTTTAGCGTAATGTTGTCGATATAACGAGATAGGACCACAGAAATTCAAGTCACGATATCGATTCCATCTGTTTGCAACTGATCCCAAGAGAAAATTACGCGTGATCTTGTTAACAAGATTAATAGAATGGATAAAATTTTATTATTATTGATATCCATGGTATTATTATATTAGTTTCTATATGCGTTTGAATGTAATGCTTTCAGTAATAATTTTGCTTATTCGTACATTCAAACAGATTTTAAAATATTCATCTTTCTTTTCTAATTAAAAACATAAGTGGACACTGATTTTGAATGACGTGTACCCTGTTTTGAGACTTATTTCCTGCTTTGGTGTCATATATAATAAGTGTCATATCCCTTTGCTCAGGGTGTGTTCTTCTTATATGTATCAAGAAGTTGGCTTTCATGGCTCTCCTCAATTTCCTATCTTTAGTTTCTTTTATCAAAGTTCGACTTTTTATTACCGCTTCCATCATCTTTTCTGCTATCCATTTAGTCCTTAATTGGTTTGCTCTCTGTTTTCTTCTGTGCCTCTTTCGTTCATGATATATTTTGTGTTTTAAATTTGCCAAGACCTCTTTCCTTATTATGTGCTAATCAAATCTCTACTGTGGATTTCTTATTCCATGTTTCCCCCTTAAAACCTTATTGATGCTTACGTTATCTGTGCCTGTTATTCTCAGTATCCTTTGAAAAAAACATATTTCTGTGGCCGCAAGTCTCCTCTCAATAATTTCATAATTTTCCACATTCACTGCTGTACATGGGAAGCCATATACAAAACAGTCATGCAGTCTTTTTTTATATTTCTAACAAAATTTCTTTGTTTTTTATACATTATTTACAGCTGAAAATAATGTATAAAAAACAGAGAAATTGCTATTTTATTTCACATTTCCCATATTCTGTTAAAAAGCACCACAGATATTTGAATTCCTCTACTTGTTTATTTTAGAATGTCAAAATTGAATTTTGCCAGTTGAGCAGTTTCTCTTGATTACAATGACAGACCCCTAGCGGGAAATGTTCCAGTATAAGATTAAATTAAACTGGTGATATGCATTTAATTTCTTCTTAGCTAGTACTGAAACTTTAAGTTATTCTGACGTAACTGAAACATATCTTAACTGAACATGTCTTAGGTTTTATCTAATTCTAATAGACAAATATTTACGCTTCTAAACTAGGCTATTTGCATCAAGAAAACGTCGGATACTTTTGGCTAATTTTATCGATAAAACCGTAATATATTTTGTACCATTCGGAAAATGATGAATGGACAAAATTCTGACAGATCAATTTTTTCAGTCCAATTTAAAGTGCCTTTTAACATGAGGTATTGCGCTATATTTTTAAATATCCCTATTAACACACACACACACACACATATATATATATATATGTATGTATGTATGTATGTATGTATGTATGTATAATTAGCAAAATATAAGAAGCACATCTTTTGATAAAATGTTTAATAAAATGCCATGCAACTTAGAAGCCAAGTTGAGTTTCCAGAATTATGGTAATATTATCTCAGTCCCTGACTACTATGAACAATGTTATTTTTCAGATGGTCACTTTTACCGACCACATATCCATAAGAATGAAATTCACTCAACTCAAATTATTCTTCTACTCCTTCTTCGTAAATCTTACATTTATTATTATTATTATTATTATTATTATTATTATTATTAACATCTGTACTATAAAAAGAATTCGAGTAAAAATCAGCGGCAGCATTTGTTCGAATGTTTCTTGATATTAATAAAGCTTTTAAATAACATTTTTCTTCTACTGGTGACCTCAGTACCCTACAAAAATGTCTATTTCCCTGTTAAATGTTGTCAGTCCAATACCCGTCTTAGTGTGCATATATGACGCCCGTTTATTAACCATGCATCTTTTATGCTGTCAACGACTGTATGTTCTATGAATTTACTATCTTGATAAAGAGGAAATTAAATTTGAACTGAAATAACTTTCAAAACAAAATTTGCCGTCCGTTTAAAACTCTAAAACAATTTTAAAATATTTGTTTATTTAATAAATGTTTATTAATGTTGTAAAATATAGCGATTATGAAACCATACAAAGGGAACAATTATGGAGGAATTGAAATGATTAGACACATTCTGAAACAAACAATGCACATTAGATTACAAACTATTTCCACTCGGCATTAGACTAATTTGTGTTGTGGTGCAGTTGATATCGGCTCGGAATGAGAGAGCAGGGTTCGAATTCCAATTGAATATGTTGCATTTTTTATGCCCAAATTCTTCTTCTTCTTCTTCTTCTTCTTCTTCTTCTTCTTCTCGTGCCATGTCCCATTCAGGACGTAAGCGATCATAGACTTCCACTAGGTATTGTCGCACTCAACATTCTTCCTCTTAGTATCTCTCCTAAACCCAGCTCTGCCATTTATTTGCTCAGGCTTATCAAGAAGTTCACGCGTTGCTTTCCTTTGTCTCTCCTTCCCTCTATCCGTCCTGTTACTAACATTTGGACATGTAATAATCCATCTCTTCTCTCTCTGGCTGTGGGATAAATTGCGCGACAGATTAGGTTTTATAGCCTTGATTGGTAATTAGACTATCGTAGAAATTAATGACAACCGATTGCAAGAAAATCTTCTGCTCAGTCAGTCATATCTCTTTTCAGATATTATCGCCCAAGCGTGTATCACGTATGGCACCTAACTGATTAAACTTACAGAATAGTGGCCTAATGAATATGCATTTTACCTGCAGGTTACATTGCCCGTAGAATTTTTAAGTGTCCAGGTAGACATTTTTTATTTAAAGATCTTGAAGGAAAGAACAACAAAAATATTAATCTTCAAAGCTGCATAAGAATACACCATAAGATTTTATCGGAAAATATTCCTGTAAAAATACTCGATTTTCTCATTGATCTGCATAACGGGGAACAATAATGTTTGATCTTTAGATAAGCGTGACACGTCAACAAAACGTGTGAATATTAAATGCGCCTATCAATGAAATAATAATCTCTTTCAAATGCAACCACTTCATCAACTGTAGCGATAAAAATGTCTTTTCCAAAAGGCTTTCTATTTTCGTTGTTTTATTCTACATCTCAAAGTTGTACTTTGTTTAAATTTGAAACAAATGCATTTCATAATATTCTAGCTTCTTGTTCTCACCCATTTGCTTTTTATTAAATATTTACTATGACTTCATGATCTAGTGGATCACCGTTGCTTTCTTCAATGCAATTAATTTGGCGTAATTAGGAACTGGATTCAAGATCGAATAAATATCCAAGTCCGTAAGATTGTTTAATTCACAAATATGTGGTTAAGTGATGACTTTATTTATTTGCAAATTGTTAGTCAAAGAAAATTAAACTTGAATTGTTGATCCCACTTTCAACAATCATAAAAGTTACTCAACCATAAAACATTACGAATGCATTGCATTTATTGAAAGAACATATTTTCAGAGACACCATTGTTTTGTGTATTGTCTTAAAAATATGTCTTTTCTATCATTCATTATACTATATTTACATTGCACTGCTTATTACAGTACGAAGCCTTTTGTATAGAGCATTAAGCGTGAAGCAAGTTCACGGCAGTAATAATAGTTTACGAGACTCGCTTGTTAATAATTACTCTACGATACGTTTTTATAATTTTTTTATTTAAAGTTTTCTTGGGTCAGGCATAAAATGTTTTCGAATTGTAAAGGAAACCAAACATTTTATACAAACAATAATTAAACTAGTTTAATTATATTTAAAAAAATGCAATTATTTGTTCAACCGAAAACAACCGAAGAATTGATAACATAGCGTAAAACGTAATGAAAACTTACATATTTTATATGTTTGCTCTTATTGAAGAAATGGTTATTTAATTATTGCAGAATACGTACGCTATTCCAGAATGACAACTCAGTCATATAAGTACCATATGTGATACACGCTTTGGGTGATCATGTCTCGAAAGAGACCTGACTGACTCGGCAGAAAATTATCCTGCAGTAAGTTGTTATTGCTTTCTACGGTAGACTGGTTGCCAGCCACGGCTATAGAACCCAATCTGTCCTATTATTTAACCCATAACTGGAAGTAAGAAACGGATTAATACCTCTCCAAAGGGTATTTGTGTGTAAGTGAATGCAAGAAATTCAAATGGAATTCGAACTCGGCTCACCGATTTGTACTTCCGAGTCGATATCCACTGCACGACAACTCACATTCTGCACCACAACGCACATCCTAGGAAATAAGGATCTACTTAAAAACGCTGAAAATATCAAAGAATTATTTTATTTTAGTTTGTTTTACTAATATGATGTAGAAGAGTAAGTGAGGGTTCAAGATTTTTAATGCAAATAATGATCAAAATTTCTGTGCAATTAAACTAGAACAACCATCTTACATCGGCACATTATATCTTTCATTATTTTCTATCAATAATAATTAGTAATAAATGATAAAATATTCGTTATACAATATGCATTTCATTAATTATATGTAAAAGTAATCATTGACTTCGAAGAACAGCCTTCTTAGATTAAATGTCGTGGTAGATTCTGTGTTTAAATAACAATCATAATTTAAAGTATTTGTTTTTTAACTGACTCGGAAAATCGCACCGTGTACAGATATATGCTCGTTTAACTGTTCTAACCAAGAAGCAATCATCAACATTCAGAATGACTGTGACTGAACTTCATAGGTTTAATAGCCGTTCATTTCTGGAGTTTCCCATCACTAATCAACTTTATTGCAGGCAATTTGCATTTTTACTGATGCATAAAATGACAAGATGACTAATTGAGATTTGATAACCCCCGTTTTTTGACAATTTCCTGTTGATATTAGCATCTTGCCTCACTTGCAAAAAAGGATTTTATTGGCTTTGCATGGTTAATGGCATCGGTCTGCATTAAAATTCGATTTAGTGTACAAGTTGTAAACATTGCTCGTTGCTTAATGTAATCCTGCTTCAAGAACTGTTTGACTCGTCACGTGGCCCGAATCACATGAGCAGCAAAATGGCAATAAATAAGATAAAATAAAATAAAATTGCGATTAGCCTGGGAAGAACAGTTGTGGGTTTTTGGATAATGATATAAATACAGGTTTATATTTTCATGTTAAATATGATTAATGTCTTTCAGATTATATCCGAGAAAAAATTTATTTTGAACGATACCATTAATTGTGTGTTAAAAATTAATCAAAATATTAAACGAAAAAATAGCAAGCTTTTTGGGGAATTGACGTTTTTTCTCTAAATATCACATTATTCTTTCGACAGAAAGATTCTTCATTCGTTTAAACTATTTAATTTTGGGTCAATTTTTTTAAAATAACTCATTCTTTTTAAAATAAAAAATATTCATTCATTTAAACTATTAAATTATTAGGACAAATGTCTTTTTTTTTCTATAAATAACGCATTATGCTTTCAAAATAAATCCTACATCCATTTAGACTATTAAATCCTTTGGAACCACGTCTACTGAACAGGTGAAAAGGCTCATCCCTTGTTTCCTGTTTAGGGTGCGGTTTCCGGTTTTCTCTTTTCCAATCTTCTCACTTTTTCTTTTCAATTGGAGTAGATAGACTAAACTATCGCCCGGTTCACACTCCACCCCCGTCTATTGAACAGGTGAAGAGGCTCATCCCTTGTTCCCTGTTTACGATGTGGTTTCCGGTTTTCTCTTTTCCAATCTTTTCACTCCTATGTAGCCCCCTGCACATCAGTGGCATTACCGCCTCCCTCGGGGTGATATGATTTAAAAAAAAACAAACTATTGTCTCATCTTGTTTGATATAGATGTTATAATAAACACAACATTCAACCAATATCCTCTTGTCATCATCAGGTGTCCATAGATTTATTGATATGGATTATCTTGTTGATTATTGCGAAATATTCTGAAATCGGTTATTGTTAGATTTGTTGGATTATTGAAAATTACTCATCTCAGAAATAGATACAAAATATTAAATTTTTATTTCTTTTAGGGTTAGTGATAATATATTTCAGTTTCCCCCAAAATTTTAATAGATATTTATTTTGTCCTAACCACAATCATATCCAGCAGTTAAGGATAGATTTGATGCACACTAAACCAGGAAAATGCTTAACGCAGATATTAGTGGATTCATAAGGATAGATTTTCAAAATCAATACTAAATTTTAGTTACACTGAAACAGAAAATGTACGTGTATTGAGTCGTCCTGTGTTTGACGATAAGCAACATCATTCAGCAAGTCTGCTGATTAGGAAATTAGAGGTTTTCAAGGGTGTGAAACCACCTCTTAGCTGCTGTTGCTTAAAGGTCCACTCTGATCTGTGGTGGCAGGACCAGTTAGAAACCCAGCTATGGGCGAATAGTGAATATCTAAATGAAAAATCAGCACTACATTTTTTTAAAAATAATGACTAACCCTAAATTTTTATGGCGAAATAAAAATCAAGGCAACACCAAAAATGATAAAAATAGTTTCATAGCAAAACTAACAACAATGCATTTTATCATCTACAAAGTATATATATATTAACATTACATTAATCTTAAATTATAAAATTAATTAAAAAATATCTGTAGTTGAACGCATTAAATTACATATAAATATATTAAGATATTAGCATTAAATAACCCATAAATGTTGATATGCCGTTCAGCAAAATTAACTAAAAACCTGTAACGAGGAATCATTACTAACTACTCAATCCAACACTAAATATATATTAATTTCCCAAAAGAGTTGCAAAGGGTTCGTAATTATTTGGACAAATCAGCCCTACATACACATTAGAAAAAAATCATGTCATTATCCATAGCAAAGCAATGTATTCTACATTAAAATAACATTATTGCCATTTTTAAAATCGACTGCTCTCTTCTACCCAACCCTTGATATTAATCGCACTTTAACGCGACCAGTTATTAATGTTACCGATCGGCAGTTAGTGTCTAATATCTCACGGTTGCGTCTCTGCGGGAAGAGTGCGACACAGTTTTGGTTCTGTCCGCGGTGAGAGACGCAGCTGAGAAAGATATGTATGTGAGATGCTCGGTCCTGCGAAACGTCTGTACAAAATTGCACGCCCTATAGTGGGGGACAGTAGACATACCGCTGCCAGTTCAGCTGAAGGTACCGGGGTACTGGGCAAATTTTGTCCTTGGCCTAGATGTATGCACTCGTGTTCCCTACGTTAAACCCGACCTTGTGCCACATCTCAGTGGGGAGACCAGGGTAAATAATATTTTTACCAATCGCTGCAAACCGCTTTGCCGGTGAATACTTTATCTAATGTAAACCAGATTTAAAAGACCGAAGAAAGTTTTTCACTTAAAATCTTGCGGAATCCTAATAAAAAAGCACAGAAGCGCTGCTTTATGTGTAGCAACAAGTCATTTCAAATGATGGTGAATATATCATTGGATAAAATGTAATTGTATGTCACATTTTACAGAATGACGCTGATAACATAGAAAGTATTTATGAATCAGTATAATGCACCTTCTCTTCATTTGACTACCCCAAGAAATCGATTAAAAACAGGTTAAGTGATTAGGTGACTAGAACAAAATTTAATTTCACTATTTTTGAACTTTGGGTCGTAAAGCATGTGATCATTTATTATTATGACAATTGAGGGGTCTGTATTTGCTGACCCCTATTTACTGAGGTGCTATTAATTTGTTATTTATTCGATCGATATTGTGACATTAGGAACTGCTGTCTTAATATCCTCAGAATGAATAATAAAGTAATCGCTTTGTTGACAGTCGAACTGTCATCGTGAGCATGTTTATGTTGTGATTAAAAAAAAAAACCGAAAAACAAAACAAAAAAAAAAACGGAACAGAATTCAGATAAACGCCAGTTTCTAGTAAGTTTTCTTGCCTATCAGAATTATATAAAAAAAGACTGATTGTTAATCTCTAGTTTATTGTGCGGTGGATATCAGCTCAGAATGTGAAATCGGAGAGCCGAGTTGGAAATCTAATTGTATTAGTTGCTTTCAATTACGCGCAAATACCTTTGGGAATGGTATTAATCCGTCGCTTCTTTCACTGGCTCTAGGGACAGGTTAGGTTCTATAGCCTTGGTTGGCAACCAATCTTCCGTAGAAAGTTATGGCAATCAACAGCGAAAAGAACTTCTGACCAGACAGTCCTGTCTCTTTAAATACATGATCGACTAATCGTGTATTACGTATGGCACTTTACTGACTGAGTTACACTATACGTGCAATATCATTATACTGTATTAGAAGATCTTGGTAAAAATATATAACCATGAGTTTAAATATAAAAGAAAAAGTATTTTGGTATTTATTCTTAGACTAAATATTTCATATGTGAATCTATCATTCAGATTATGAATTTTCAGCGTATATGAACAAAAAAAAATGATAAAATATATAAATTTAATATATTCGATCGATTCGACTGACAGGGATGTGTCAAAATCTATAACTAACTTATTGCAGTAAAATTATAGAAAATCTATATGCTCAGCAAATTTGCATATAATACAAAATTATGGATCTGTTTAGTAGATAAAACGTTAGTTAAAGCAATCCAGTGACTTGACCCAAAGAGTTGTGAGTTCAGTACCTGTCCACAGCAGAGATGAACAAAAACTCGGTGAGGTGGTTACTGAAGGGAATCAAGTGAAACACAGTTGTCCAAAAAAGGAATGGCACGAGTAACTAAACGATACAACCCAGAGAATTAAATAAAGGTTTCGGTTCAAGATTCAAATGTATATCTCCTGAAGAAGCCCAAAGCGCACAACGGCCAAAATGTCGTTAATATGATAATAAATATGAGAAAAACAGTCTGAACAATGTAAATTGTGTAAATAGAAATTACAGAATCAATAAACATTGTGAATTTGTGTAGCTTAATATAAAATTCAGAAACATTTGTAATGTATTTTTTAACATTTCTTTTAATTTCGAAACAATTATATTTTAATTACTTATTTCTACCATTTTCTTAAATTTAAAAATAATTGCAATTCATTTGTTTCTACAGGGTTTCTTCTTTGAATCTGAACGTGAAAGTGTCAGTCCATTGACCTCCAGTCTAAATTGCTCTTTTCCGGTGTGATGTATCTATTGCTGTGACAAGAGTATTGTCTTAGCTTTCTCTGTATACCAGCATTTTTTAAAAAACAAAAACGAAAGAAAATTTTTTTTTATTTTTGATATGATTTAAAGGGAACTTTGTGAATCTATTTTTATTTCGGTTTAGAGAGCATTTTTACTCAAGTTTTCATGAACTCTTAATTTGTAAAAATATTAATATCTATTTCAGTATCATAACACAAAAATATTACCAGATATATGTAAGTTGATCGATATTCTTCTATGAATAATTTTTAACCATATTGTAAGGTGAAAATTTTGCAATGTTTACATATGACATTTATTTCATTACGTTTGTTTTATAGATTTTTATTCTTAAAAAATTTAGTAATGTATAATTTTTTCATATAGACGCAATGGACATATGCCATTTAAAGACTTTTATTTATTGTGGGAGTTTTATTAGATTCTTTTAAAAGCCAAAAATATTTCGATAAGGCTGTTCTATTTCTGAACTAATTATTTAATATTTATATTGGTACTACTAAGAATTCGCTGAAAAAATATGTGTATGTGTGTGGTGTTTTTTGTTTTTTTTGGATATATATATATACGTGTGTGTGTGTGTGAATATATATATATATATATATATATATATATATATGAGTGTGTGTGTGTGTGTGTGTTTACACTTGTTGAATTGATATACCCCTTAAGTTAAAATCTTTTTTTTTATATGATATTTGTTTTATTTTATTTTATTTTATTTTATATTCTATTAATTTTTATTAATCTACTATTGATTGTATTATTTTAATTTAAATCTAGTTTATATTTAAATTTTAAATTGTATGTCTAGGTTTCCCCACAAAAATTCTTTTTTCTACAACCTTCATCACATATTCAAACCAAAAACCGCTATAATTTATTTTACAACACGATTGTTAACATTTCTATGGGGACGATTTTTTTTTCTTTTTTCATTTCTTTTCCTTTCTTTTCCTTTCTTTTCCATTTCTTTTCTTAACTTACTTCCCTGTCAACCATCCCTTACATCTTTTTAATTTCTCCTTTTATATTCTTTACTTCCTTCCTTTCTGTTTATTTTCCCCTAACACTTCCTTGAGCCAGACAAGGATAATTTTCAACCATTAACTCTCGATTCAGTTAAGAAATAGGGGTTTTCAAAAAATCTAAATATAAAATTAGACATAGATTTCTGTCTGCTTTCTTATTAATCCCACCACTTTAATTTTCCTGATGAATATTTTTTTGAACTTCCGCCGGTAAAATATTTTTGTTCATTTTGTCTTTTATAATAAAATTTGTTGCTGATGAAGGCGAAATTTCTTATAGATATTTCTCGTAGAAATGGCCACACAACAAATCGGAATTTGTTTTATTTTATAATTGGCTCTGTAATTTGAATATAAATTGCATTGAGTCTTTCACCTAGATCAGTTTTAGTATTCATGGATTTAATATTAATTAGGATTAGGTTTTTGGGATTTAACTATCTGCTTTTCTTTTCGGATTAAAGTTATATATATATATATATATATATATATATATATAGATAGATAGATAGATAGATAGATAGTAGTATTTTTAGAAGTTTATAATGAATACATAGTTTACTTTAAGATAAGGCGTTTGAGTTTCGTTATTATCTTATTAGCATTTCGTCATGCAGTGAAATTTTTTTTTTCTGTTAGTAATTATTATATATAGAAAGTTAAAACAATATAATGTTTACCTTTCCCACACAATTCAGGGTGGGATTTTCGGAGAGTTTATCACAATGAACCAATAGAAAGCCAGGTCATGATTGATAGGATTGGAAATTTGATTTTAATAGTAAAAGATAGTAGAGAATTGAAATGACTTGAAACCCAGACGATTTCACTCTCAGTGATGAAATAAATTGAATGTATAAATTTACAAAGTTTGAAAAGTTATCGCACGTCATCGTGAAGCATTTCCAGGATTTACTGTAAGTTATTTTTCACTTAAGGTAGAGAAAGAATGAAAGAAAAAAGAATGATTAAAAGAAAATGCAAGACGTTTCATTTAAAATTAAAATGCCCGTCAAACCTATTTAGTTAACTTAGTGTGTGACCTATCCGTATACATATTACTTAAAGTTATTCTATTCCTCGCGGAGACAAGATAGGAATCCACTAGAGATACCATTAACAAAACAGGCCCTAGAGCGGTTGGCTAGCAAGCGTTATTGGGGTCAGGTAATTATGCATAGTTTAAACAAAATGTTGAACGAAGCCGTTAGCAGAGATGCAGAATTGCGCAAGAAAGAGATCCGTTGATGTGACGATCGATATATTCTAGAGGTCAAGACCCCAGAGGGGCGTACTCTGAGATGGACCGACGATATGTGCAAGGCGTTTCGGCGGTATTTCCAAGGAGCCTGGTCTCCTTTCGCAGCTATTTGGTTGACTTTCCTCGGTTTTCACCGACTGAAGCGACTTACTGCGAAGGTAAAATCACAGAGGGCGAAGTTCACTTAGCATTGAACAGGGTCATCAAAGGCAAGTCCCCGGGGCACGATTGTCTATCCTCTGAATTGTACTTTACGCTGTCGCACATCCTTGTGCCGATTTTGCCGGTAATGTTCAACAACTGGTTCCGGCAGGTGTCCGTCCCTAGCCGGATGTCCAGGAGTGTGATTACGCTATTAAAAAATGTCATGGGTGTTGGAAGGTACTTAGACGACTACAGACCCATAATTCTGCTAAATAAAATTTTGGCCAAGATCCTGACGGAGAGTTTGCAGTTAGTTGCCGCGATTCTTCTGGGACCCGAGCAGACTATTGCCGTGAAGGGCTGAACAATTCCGAGCAAACTGCATCTTATACACATGATCATAGAGGGTGAAAAAGAAGATGAGCAGGCAGTGTTGATCAAATTAGATTAGTCCAAGGCACCTGATAGGGTCTACTATCAGTAGTTTGTTGCTGTTCTGAAGGTGGAGTGTCTGCTTGTATACCTCCCTCAGGATTGTGATACAGGTTAAGAAAAAGCGATCTAGCGCTTTTACGCTCTCACGGTCGGTTCGTCAACGTTGTCCATTTTGACCCCTAATTCATGCTTCAGCGTTGGAGCCTCCATTTCAGCGGCTAAGGAACAGGGTGTGTCGTCTAGACATATGCAGAATCGCTGTTTCTGGTGGGAATCCAGTCAGAGTTTCTTCGTACGCCGATGAGGTATTCTATTTTCTTGTTGTGCCATCCTGACATTGAGGTGGTACGTGAGGCGCTGAAACGATATGAAAAAGTGACAAGAGCCAAAATTAACCGCAAAATCTTCCAGCTTGCAGTTAGAACCATAGAAGGGGGTCTCTCTTCAGGGGGACCTTCAGTTGAATGAATGTACCCGTCCGCATTCTTGGAGTGTGGCTCAGGCCGGAACTCCAGCTTGAGAAGAATTGGTCAGAGATACTATCTAAGGCCCGAGCAGCGGTCTAGACATTGTTTCGACGGTTGTTGTCCGTAAAGCGTGTACCACATACGTATTTCCCCTCATCCTTTACGGGTAGTCCGTACTCCTTCTATGTAGAAACCATAGGTTGGCGTTCGGGTGTTTGTTGTCCTTCCTCTTGTGGGGCGGCCACAAATATCAGGTCGAGAAAGATGTCTGTTTCTTGTGGGCTGGGAAGGACACATTTCGTGAGTCATCACCACACCTCGAGGATGGCGTTTATATGCCGCTCATTGAGAGAGGACTCGATTTTGGAAAGGAGTGCTAGGAACGCCTTCGCTAGCCTTACAGTCACGTCCTCGCTTTTGCGGGCTGAGCGACAACGTCGGACGCGAACGCAATCAAGATTCTTACGAGAATGTCTTGCAGATCATTCCTCGGTCGACTGAACTTTCTCGGTTTCGCAGACTATTGTATCGTGAACTAGTAAAGGAAAGGGTCGCTCTCTCTATGAGCGGATAGACCTTGTCGGCGACCGAGTCGCAATTTTTTGGTCATGCGCATCAGTTGCGAATTACCTTAGTAACCATGAGTTTTCGCTTACCTGTCGGCTTAATACTGGACAAAGAAATGTTTTGGGATCGTGCCAGTTCGGCGAAAGAGTTTTCCTGGTTGAACTGAAAAGGAAACTGTTCAACATAGCAATTGTAGACATCTATGCACTAACAACACAAAACACCGAGGAAGAAATAGAATCTTTTTACTCCACTCTAGACAATACCAAGGCTCAATGTAAAAGCAAGAAATCAGGTTCATCATTGGAGATTTGAATGCTAAACAAGGAAAGGAGAGGGAAGGTAAGACAACTGGTAATCTTTGGTTTAGGTATCCGAAACGAACGAGGAAAAATGGGTCCAATGGTGCATAGAAATGACCAGATAATAACTAACACCTAGTTTCAAGAACACCTACGACGTCTATGGACATGGAGAAGTCCAGGAGGTGACACAAAAGATCAGATAGACTGCATAACCATAAACAGCAAATTCAGAAATGTAGTGCTTCATAGCAAAGCCTATCCGGACGCTGAGTGTGTAAGCGACCACGTCCCAGTCATCTGCAAACTAAAGGGAAAACTCCGGAGACTGAAAAAGCCTAGTGCAGCACCAAAACTGAAATACAACGCACTCGTGAATGACCTCAACCTACAGAAAAAATGCACTAACAGCGTGAAAATCAAATACGAAGAACAAATTGTAAAAGAACACTTGAAATGGGACTCGCTAAAAGAAGCAATAGTAACATCAGCAAACAACATTGCCCCAAAGGAAATTAGACGGAGAAAGAAAAAACGAGTGCGTGTCTGAAGAGATTCTAGACATGATGCAAAGGAGGCAGAAAATTATATCAAGACATGGAATGGAATACAAGGAACTACACAAGGAAAGGTGCAGGAATTATAAAGCAGGCATGCATAAGGAAATAAAAGAACTGACAGGGCAAAAAACCTGCTCTTCAACAGCATGTATAAAATCTAAGGATGGAACAATCATTTTGAAGAAAGAGGAAATACTCCAACGATGGGAAGAATATATAAAAGATCTTTTCCACGATAATACGCAAACATGAGGACGGACCGAAAATACTAAAGTGCGAAGTGGAATCTGCAATAGCCAAACTGAATAGAAATAAAGCAGCTTGAACAGACGGCATAATCATAGAGCTGCTGGTAGCTCTGGAAAAATTTGGAATAGAGAAAAGTACAGAAATAATAACTAAAATTTCTAATAGTGGTGTAATACCAGATGACCTCAGCAAGTCGATCTCCATAGCACTACCTAAGAATCTAGATGCAAACGAGTGCAAACTCCACAGAACCATCAATCTAACAAAACTGAGCGTCCGAAACCTGATTAATAGAGCGAGAAGCAGAATCAGGCCAGGCATAGGACAAGAAGAGTGCGGTTTCTTCAAAGACACTGAAACAAGGAATGCCATATTTATGATTAGTATCCTCTCTGAAAGGGCAATACAAATGAGGAAGGGCGTATACCTGTGCTTTATTAATTATGCGAAGGCTTTTGACAAAATACGCCACAAAGAATTGACGGAGATGCTCAGCAGCCTTGACATAAATGGGAAAGACTTAAGAGTAATCAAGAATCTTTACTCGCAGCAAACCGCTTGTATACGGACCTGTAACGAATTCAGCAGATATACAAAGATAGAAAAGGGGTGAAAGACAAGGATGTGTCTTTTCACCGGATCTGTTCAACTTGTACAGCGAGAATACAGAAGGTAGATGAAGAGAGTGACAAAAAAGGACTACAAATGAACTGCAAGAAAACCGAATGCATGGTCATCAATAAAAAGGGCAGCCCAATATGCCAAATATAAGTCGGGAATACTAGAATTAAGCAAGTGCAAAAATTTAAATACCTGAGAAGTGCTATAATAGAAGCCGAAAAGTGTGACAAAGAAAGAAGCATTCCAGAAGTTGAGTAAAGTATTTAGAAACAGGACAATTTCGCTAGAAACCAGAAAGAGGGTACTTTATTGCTACGTGTTGTCCTTTATTCAATATGGCAGTGAATGCTGGACAATATTATCAATGATGAAGGAAAAACTTAAAGCACCTGAAATGTCATTCTACAGAAGAATGCTGCGAATATCATGGATCGAGCATGTGAGCAATTATGAGTTCCTAGAAATGATGGAAACAAAACTGAAATTATTACTGAGCATCAGAAAGAGACAGCTGAACTTCCTGGGGCATGCAATGAGGAAAGGAAGGTTTGGATAGTAACAGGCCAGATAGAGGGGGAAAAGAGACAGGGGAAAGCAACGGATAACATATGTGAAGGACGTAATCTGTTAGACTATGGAACGAGATTTGCATGGTGTAACTGGGGAAGGCGTTCTAAGAGCCACCAGTGATAGGGACAGGTGGAAAGCCATGATCGCCTACGTCCTGAAGGGACAGCGCACAGAAGAAGAAGAAGAAGAAGAAGAACAAGAAGAACAAGAACAAGAAGAACAAGAAGAACTATTGATTTAGAACGCGCTATATCTCAATGACGAGGTCTTCGGATGGGGCTGGGCGAATTTGGCCGTCTGGCATCGGTGTGACCTTTGTTTAGAAGAAACGGCTCCGTACGCCTTCTACCGTTGTCCGTCGGTATGCTCTTTTAGGAACCATGTCGCAGAGTTGACGGCACATCCTGAACATTTTGTATTCATCGATTTCGCCTTACGCCTGTGATAATGTGTTACCCTCGTATTCCGGGGAGAGGCGGATGTTTTTTTTTCACTTCGCTGGCCGTAGACAAAATGGTGATTTGGATGCTGCGAATGGAAGAAATGTTGCGATATGAACGGAATTCTTATCAGCATCTGTTTCAATTCTTTGACTATCAGCTTAAAATTAAGACCAGAGAGCGTTCGACATCGATAGATTTCAGCAAAAGATGGGTAAATGATGCGAGTTTAGTTCGCGTGAAAGGGGCTAGTATTGAGTTCTTTCTTTAAGTTCCTTTTTTAACGGTTTCCTGTGAACACTCCCACGGTTAAGATAGACTATCTTTGTTTATCTAGTTAATGTGAGTGAGTATCATTCCTAGCCTGTTTCCAGGCGTTTTCTTTGATTATGACACACGTCAGGATTCCTAGTCTCCGAAGTTTGTTTTGGCTCCTTTTTACTATCTAGGTTGGGTTAGTCTTTGCTTTTCCCATTTCATTATTTATTTTATACTTTCCCTCTCCGTTAGTGAGGTCCCTATTAGTAGAATACAACCGCCACTTTACGTTTTGAGGGGTGGACGATCTTAATAACATTTATTATTTTTAGTTTGAATAATTTATTTTATATTTCAGTTATTTGGGTGTATTTATCCCCTCTTTCTATCAATTTTATATCATAAATGTTTAGATATAGTTTTGTAAAAACAAGAAATTTTCTATGAAACAATATTTTTAAGTTTTGGATTTGTTACAATTCTATTGGGTTCTCCTGCGAATAGATGATATTGTGATATATCTAGGTGTACAATTTCTACTGGTGAATGAGCATATTGAAATGAGTAATTCGGTCATGAATTCGATTAGCTAGGTATAAAATAGAAAGTGTTGACCAGCATCACTCTACCCTAGTTTAGACCTTGTGCCACAATTAAATCATTATACATTAATAAATTACTATTCAACAAGGCGCTTTCATGTTTGTCATGATGTCTAATTTCTCTTCCTGGCACAACCTACAACAAATAATTCCACGAAACTTTCGAGCTTTGACCTTTTTTTAATGTACCTCATTTTACGTACGGATTTTGACCCTAAATCTCTTTAGATTTCCACACACAGTCCAACAGCTTTGTATCACTTCTCCAATCTAAACGGAGAGGTAGAGTTATAAAACAGTTTTTTTTTAAATGGCACTTCAGTACAGCAGATGTAAACTTACATAACTTCTCCGTGTTTGTCACTTTCTTCAGCTGTGTAGACAATGCATTCTCTACAACATTTACAATCTAAAAGAAAATCATTCTTGTTCCTAGAATTACATGTTCTATTGTTTCTGTCTCCTTCTGGCACTAATGGATTTTTATAACTCTTTCTAAACATCTCGAACAACAGTAACTTAGTTTTGCAGTATTTTTATTGAATACTTTAGCTAACACTGAATTCATTGGAAAATGTTTATCCAACATTTTGAGGAACATCTTACCAATTTTAGTTTTTACTTGTAGGCTTATTCGTCTACTTCTGAGTCAACTTCTATGCCGTGCACGAGGAGTGAACGCCAAGCTTGCGATGTAACCCTCTTTCTTCAATGCCTTTTCATAAGTGACATTTTTGTGGACAAACAGTTCAGTCAAGTGTTAGAGATTCTACACGATATTTCTTTTGGAAATTTTGGAAATTGAATTAATTAAATTTAGAATGGTTCAATTCTGTGTTAACATACCTGATAACCATATTCGGTTTTATATCAGGCGAAACCGTGCCATCATTGAAGTTAAACTCGACATAAATGTATTAGGCAATTTTTGTGCCCACCACTAAATCCCAATTCTTTGAAGAGTTTTGTTTTTTTATCAGGTGCTATCATCAGGCTGTCGTTCCTGCACAATCCATTATTATCTCATTGTACAACTTCATTTAATTTGCTTGCAATACTAAAACCCACAAGCTCTGAAACCTCAGATCAATCAAGACATTCCTGAGGATGTCGAAATCATTGCCAATTGTTTTTATACAGGCTTCACCCCCATGAATTAAAACTGATTTTCTGAAGTGAAATATAATATCAACCTAATCAAGCTTGATATTGATGAAATGATTTGCGTAATTTAATGCTTCATTGAGATTCCTTTAGTTATAAACTGATAAGAATTACTAATATCGTATTTTATGAATACTAAATGAATATTACTTCGGCAAACACCTCCCTCTAGCCAGGGTAACATCTCTCAAATCCATAGATCACTCTTTCATGTGCTTCTGTCTTTCACTTCTAAGCTGGATTAGCTATCTCTTCTTCTTCTACCGCTCCCCCTCCTCCTCTGACTGTTCTGTACTCGATAGCATATCTACTAATATCGACAAGGTTATTTCTTCTCACCCATCTGCCCATATATTTGTGTTTGGTGACTTTAACGCGCACCACACCAAGTGGCTGTAAAACTCTGTCACCGACCTTGCTGGGATCCGCACCATGAATTTTTCAATAACCCAAGCTCTTACACAAGTGGTGGACTTCCCCACTCGTTTCTCTAATAACCCTAACTGAAGGGACTATTTACTAGGCCTCTGCTTCTCTTCCATCCCAGACTCCTGCCCTCTAAGAACTCTGACCACGCCGTAGTTTCTGTTAACATCTCAATCCACTCCCACTCTACCCAAGAAACCCAGACCAGCAGAATATCTGACTGCTACCAGACAGCAGACTGGGATTTGTTCCGAGAATTCGTCTGTGACATCCCCTGGAACAACGTCTTCGGTCTTCCCGTCGAAGATTGCGCGTCCGATGTCTCCTCTTCGGTTAAGGCTGGCATCGATGCTTTCATCCCTGCCAGGAAATTCCAGCATAAATCAAATTCGTCTCCCTGGCTCTCGCTCGCTTGCTCAGCCGCCATTGCCCACCGCTTCAGCACGTAATAAGTGTAAAAAAATTCTAAACGAAGTTAAGCTGTTGTTTGCAGCCAGAATGAAGCACAACATAGCATCCTCTAAGTTCGGCGCCAAAGATTATTGGTGACTCTGCAAAAACGTGCTCAACAAGAGTAAGACTTCAATACCCCCACTAATCAACGACTTTGAGGTCCTCACCTCCCCTGCAGACAAGGCTGAATACTTTGCTCGTAGATTCTCTACCAATTCGACAATGGATTTGTCAGGGGTACCTACTCCCGACTTCCCACCTAGAACTAAGCCTGAACTGAATAACGTCAGCATTACACCCTCGCTGGTCTCTAAGATAATCTCAAAACTTGACCCTCACAATTCGAGCGATGGTGACGGAATCCCAATCATAGTCCTGAAGAAACGTGCTCCATAGCTCTCCTCTGTCCTCTATAAACTCTATTAACTTCTGCCTATCTGCATCCTGCTTTCCTGCTTGTTGGAAGTCCTCTTCTGTAGTACCTATATTTAAGAATACTGGCGAACCTTCGGATTCCGGTAATTACCGCCCTATCAGCCTCCTTCCGATCTTTGGCAAAATTTTCGAAGCTATTATCAACGCCAAGGTGGTTCCGCATCTCACGGCCTACAGGCTTTTCTCGGACAAACAGTACGGTTTCCGCTTCACTAGGTCCACTGCTGATATGCTAACGACCATACCGAGTACATATATCATGGTTCTCGACAAGAATGGCGAAGCACGAACCGTTGCCTTGGACATCTCCAAAGCGTTCGACAGAGTCTGGCATGCTGGCCTCTTGTGCAAACTGCGGAGCTATGGTATAATTGGATATTTGTTTGATCTAATCCAGTCTTTCCTCTCTAACCGCACATTGAAGGTAGTATTAAACGGTCATGCCTCCCAAAACTACTATACGAACGCTGGCGTCCCTCAAGGCTCTATCCTGGGTCCCACGATCTTTCTGATCTACATTAATGATCTCCCAGATGGCATTAGATCCCGGCTAGGCATGTACGCCTATGACACCACAATCTACTCTCGCATCGATCAAAAACACGGTGTGGGCGACAAAGCGAACCTCGCTGCCGAGCTTGAAAAGGACCTCCAATCCCTGGTGGACTGGGGTAGGAAGTGGCTCGTGAATGTCGATGTCTCCAAAACGAAGTTGCTATCAATTAACAACCATAGACAATCGCACCTACCTCCCATTAGCATGGAACAGGATTGCCTCCCTGAGAGTAAGACACTACACCTCCTTGGCCTTACACTCGCGACGGACCTCAAATGGAATGACTATATCGAATCCAATTGCTTAAGTCAGCTGCCATGAAGCTCGATTCTATGTGCAGGGCCCGGAAATTTTTCCCGTCTGAATCTATCCTGCACATACATAAATCTACAATCCGCCCGTGTATTCAATACTGCTGCCACATCTGGTCGGGTGCCCCTGCTACTCTCCTCGGGCTTCTTGACAAAATACAACGGAGAATCTGTAATTTGATCGATCCTGTCTTGGTGGACCGGCTGCAATCACCCTCTCACCTACGTGACGTGGCTTCCCTGTGCCTCTTCCAACAAGTACTTTCACGGCCTCTGCTCCGATGAACTTAAGTCACTGGTGCCGCCTAGTTACGAATTTGCACGAGATACTAGATTGGCATATAGGTCCGATCCTTTTACAGTGAAACCGATAAAATGTAACCGCAATTTCTACTCCAACAGCTTCTTTCCTCGCACTTCCCGCCTGTGGAATTCCCTTCCACATGCCTGCTTCCCCGACGGCTACAATCTCCAGGAGCTTAAGTGTAAGGTCAATAGACACCTCCCAACACGCTAACTTGCATCTATTCTCTCAAACACTCTCACCATCTAACTAACCCTCATTCTTGGTATCCTTACCCGTCTATCACCCTCCTTCTAACATTCTCTATATCTAACCAACCTTTCCCATCACTCCCCCGACTCTATATAACCCCCTGCGCTACAGTGACAGTGGAATGCTTTGCTCGGGGTGAAACTATTAAAAAAAAACAAAAAACAAAAAAAAAGTTGCGCACTAGTTGGTACCTTGTAATTGATTAACCTAAGTAGCGACTTGTAGTTAACCGCAAATGTTCTGCAAGATAATAGTGCTTATGTGACCAAATACAGTTTTTGTGGGGTTTATTATACGGAAAAAAAGGACAACGAAGAAAACCTTCTTGATGATTATCAATATTTACAAAAGCTTCTTTTTCACTGAGAATGCTTAACTTGACGCCAACACAGATCTTGTTGGCATCTTGGTATATATATATATATATATATATATATATATAAGAGACAATGAATGTCTATTGTGTTTAATCATGAGCCGTTTTAAATATATTTTTATTTAATTTCAGGGGAAAATTATGACAAAAATTCTCCAACATTTTAATTTTAGCCAACAATACAATAATCTTCTCTTATACACACAATAAAAAAACTTCAGAAATTGGAGGCTATCAACATTAAAACCAAACAACGCACACGTAATAAAATCACATTTAAATCTGGTCATAACGCATTAAATATATGGTTCTGTTAACATTTCGAGCTCTCACGTGGTTACAAATTTACCAAATGCGTTTGCTATTTTAGGTAACTGCTATCGTTGCTTAGCAAAGTTTTATGCCAACACAAGTTAAAAATCCTCTTTGATGGTGGATGTTTTTATGTTAACGTCCTTGTAACCTCTCTGAAGCTGGCTCATGTATGCCGAAAGCTTAGAACCAACTTAATAAAAAAATATCCAAATTTTGAAGAATTTTTGTCTTTATTTTCCCCTGAAATTAAAGCCAAAATACGATGTTTAGAACGGCTCATGATTAAACATAATAGACAATCATTGTCTCTTATATTTAATAGTATATGTTTAGAAAATTTTCTGCTGTCTCGATAGACTATATATATATATATATATATATATATATATATATATACCCTCTTCTGTAATCATTGCCTTCCATGTATCCGCAAATCCAATCCAGCATGTAATATACATCTGTCAAATTTGCATTAGATTTCTGTTATCAGAATCTTGAAATATTATCTACTTTCAGCTGATTATGTTGTCTACGAAAGTGAACATATTGGGCTAACTGGAATTACACTTCAACTGAAAAGCTAGGGAAATCCGTGTGCCTGTGTTTTCCTAAAACCATTTTGACAACTGTTTCTAAGTGGCAGGATATATTTTACTGTTGAAAATAATAATTATATCTTGTACGCTGTCTTCAAATATCGCGAGGTAGTTAATCTAGTTGTGCCTTGTGGTGCAGTGGAGATCGGCTAGAACGAGAAATCAGGGAGGCGAATCCGAGTTCCTGTTGAACTTTTGCATTCACTTACGCGCAAATACCCTTGAGAAAGGTCTGTCTCTTCTCTTCTAGCTATAGGTTAAATAACAGGAGAAATTGCGTTCTATAGCTTTGGTTGGCAATCAGTTTACTGCAGAAATTACTGGCAAACTAATTCGAGGTAATCTTCTGCCCATTCAGTCATATGTCTCTTTCGAGATATGATCGTTAAGGCGTATTTCACGTAAGACAGTTAATTGACTGAGATAATATGCAAGAATGAATTTCTGCAAGAAATTATGTTACACGGTTTACAGATGGGAAAATATTAACATGGTTCAAGTAGTTTTGTTTGATTGATTCACATATAACGCTTTCTCTAAAATTACGTCACTGTACTGTCATACACGCCATGCGCGTGCACACACACACACACACACATATGTAACTCAATTTCAGATGGCTTGTATTAATTTTAAGTGATTTTCAATATGAGATGAAATTTCTCTACAATTGGAGAATTCAATTATTTTTTTCTGGAAGAGTAGCCGTAATAATAACAAGTGGAAAATACAGACTCAGGATTAACTGAGTGTGAAATTAATTTTGTTGAGAGAAGTAATCGAATTTATCAAAGCTAGTTAGTTAAGACATTCCTGTGTACTGATAAACAGTACAGTTAATAAGAACATGCAGACAATAACAGGGAGTGGGTTTTCCTCCTCTTCCACTAGAAGTTGAAATGTTAATGATATTACTTACACATTTAGATAGTAAGTCATATATAATATGGATGGGGAGAATGGAAACCTTACCACCACAGTTATCGTGCTCGTTTAATAAAACCAGTGTGCAAGACGAAATTAGTTAGTTCGAGCCACGTGTTTGAAATAAGAAGCTAGAAAGAGATTAGCACGGGGACTACTGCTAGAAAGGAAACGACAAAGAGAGATATTGCAAGAGACGGTCAGTCCAAATTAAACCAACTGAAAGTTGAATGAACCATCGTCCCGTTGGGAAAATGCAACATGAATATTAACGTGCTACTGAAATACCAGCCAACTGATATTTATTTGTCGTTACTTTGATTTGCTTGTAAACTTGTAATTATTCAATATATATAAATATATATAAATCTACACCGTGTCATCGTGGTCTTAAATTTTGCTTTCATTATATACTAGGAACTAACGTGTCTGGGACAGCTCAGTCAAGTTACAACAACATGGTTTTGGCTAATCATAGAACAACAAAACAACGTGGGCGGAATCGACCGGAGGTCAGGAAGTTTGACGGGACCGAGCCAGAGATGTATATATTTATATCATCGCTCATTCGATAATGAATTATTGAATGAGCGATGCGTACATGCCAGAGTAGCTATTGGCTACTGGGTTATTAGGCATGTATAATGATATATATACGCGCTAAAATGGCTTCCTTCTTTTACCGAACGCCCATAGCCCATTCGATTGGGTTTTAATCCTGGGTTAAAAAGCAATCGGAGTCTAACCGTACTGATGAGCTGTGATACAGCGAAACAGATCTGTCTGCGGATGACAATAGTATTTTCACTCTCACACCCTGATTGAGCAGTCTGGAAGAATGGGAGACTTTGAAAAATAATAGCTACTCTGGCATGTACGCATCGCTCATTCGATAATGAATAAGAGCACTCTGGCTATTGGCCGTGTATAATGACAATATACACGCTAAAAAGTCTGCCTTCTTCTACCGAACGCCCATAGCCCAGAGTTAGAATCGACGTCTGACGCCAATTCGGTCAATCCTGGGCTAAAAAGCAATCAGTCTAACCGTACTGATGAGCAGTGATACAGCGAAACAGATCTGTCTGCAGATGATTATAGTATATATATATATATATATATATATATATATATATATATACATATATATGTGTGTGTGCGTGTGTGTGTTATATGCGTAAATTAGTGTAATTTTATAGTAATTATAAATAATATCTAATTGAAAAATCGTTAACTTTTTAGTCCCAACACACACAGACACACACACATATACATATATATATATATATATATATATATATATATATATATATAGAGAGAGAGAGAGATGTCGGGGTAATATATTCGTCGTGCAGTCTGGCCTCAGTTCTAATAGGGAAGTCGGTGGGTGTACTCAAATGAGTCGAATGTGGAGTTGGATGAGAATCTGCGAGCAAAACACACAGCTTTGTCCGCAGATGACGTGAGAACCTCAAACCCATGGATTAAAGGAGGTATTGAGGATTTGCTATGTTATATAGCAATATACAACAAACACGCATATATATATATATATATATATATATATAAATATAAGTTATATTTTTATTAATGACGATGAACCGTGTAGCCTAGGGAACAGAGAGTGAGAGAGCGCGATTCTAAGGGTTGACGGGAGTGTCTCTCTTCACCGGCCGATCTCTGTCGCTCCTCTACTGCTACTCTGGTCTGTCTGGCTCTCTGTCTGGTGAAATCCGTGCGCCGAGGTCTTTTTATAATCTCCAAACCGGGACTTCCGGATTTTGCCTCGCCCACGCACGCCCACGTAATTCTCAGAGACACCTGTTCTGTTTGCCTCTTGTAGCCATTTCCGCTACTGCCGGAAATAAGGTCAAACAAACATCCGTTCCTTTCAACGACCGGAAAACAACCCCGCTTGCAACAGCCTTCTTCTCGGGTGGGGCCAGATTGTTATATTACATTCCTCGCCCACCCATTTTCCAAAATGTTCACCTAAGAACATTTTAAGCGCAACACCCTCACTCTCCTCCCCATGCCACACAAGCCCGACAATAGTATAAAACATGTGCACGCCAAAACAACAAAACATGTGCATGCCGAAACAAAAAAACAACAAAAAGATATATAGGGGAGCCTACATCGGCAACCCAACAATGTTCGTGTCCATCTTGAAAATTGTTCTCCCAGCTCGATGTTTCATTGTTCTTTTTTTCTTTTTTTTTCTTTTTTTTTTAATAAAAATATAAGGTTATATTTTTATTAATGACGATGAACCGTGTAGCCTAGGGAACAGAGAGTGAGAGAGCGCGCTTCTAAGGGTTGACGGGAGTGTCTCTCTTCACCGGCCGATCTCTGTCGCTCCTCTACTGCTACTCTGGTCTGTTTGGCTCTCTGTCTGGTGAAATCCGTGCGCCGAGGTCTTTTTATAATCTCCAAACCGGGACTTCCGGATTTTGCCTCGCTCACGCACGCCTACGTAATTCTCAGAGACACCTGTTCTGTTTGCCTCTTGTAGCCATTTCCGCTACTGCCGGAAATAAGGTCAAACAAACATCCGTTCCTTTCAACGACCGGAAAACAACCCTGCTTGCAACAGCCTTCTTCTCGGGTGGGGCCAGATTGTTATATTACACAAATCCTCCAATTGTCCTTGGAGCCGAACTTGCGGTCAGCTATGCGCTGTCGCATTCTCTCAGCAAACAACCGTTTGGCGTCATTTACGGTTCTCTTGCACTCATTGCGAGCAGACGTGAACTATTGTGATCAGATGTCTGTCTCCGGATTAGACGGAAGTAAAGGTTCCTGTGGGCAATTGCGTCTGAACAGGCAGGAGAGAACCACGGAGAGGAATGAGGTTTTAGGCAATACTTCCTGGTGGGTATGAAGGCATCAATGCCAGCTTTCACCCATGACGAGACCTCAGAGGCACAGTCGTTAGCTAGCTGATAGATCGAACACTTTTCCCCAAGGGATGTCGCAGAGGAAATCGCGAAAGGCATCCCAGTCAGCTTTTTGGTATAGGTAGGAGGTCCTATAGGTAGGGGGCTCCTGTGGGGAGTGAGAGTGGACAGAATTACTGAGAAAGACTATAGCGTAGTCGGAGCTGCCGAGAGGGCAAAGCTGCGAGACTTGACAGGCGTCAGGCGCAGAGGTGAAACATATATCTAGTAGTGAGTAATGACCCGAGGGAGTGCTTGGGAAGCAATTGGGGAAGTCCACCTCTAGCGTAAGGGATTGGGAAATTGCGAAGTTCATGGCGTGAATGCCCGCTGGATCAGTAACAGCGTTTTCAGCGTGATGGGCGTTGAGGTCTCCGAATACAAATATGTGGGCGAATGGTTGATAGGAAATAGCCTTGTCTATGTCGTCAGCAATGCTATCTAGTAGGGAGCAGTCAGGAGACGAGGGAGAATGTTAAAGAAAGAATAGGTAACTAACTGAACTGAGGAGAGACAGGCGGAGACATATGTATTGGTGGTCAGTAGATTCGAGTGAAGTCACCCTAGCTATGGGGAGGTGTTCGCTGACGTAGACACCCAGCCCATGCATGTGGACAGTGGAATACTTCCTTAAGAGGGGAAGATAACCAGGGATGGAGAGGTCAGAGGAGGGAATAGCTGAGTTGAGGTTAGTTTCGCAGAGCGCAAGGATATCCAATGAATTTCATGCAGGAATGCTTCTACACTAGAAAAGTTAGTACGAATGCCCGTGTCTCAGATTAGAATCAAAAGCAAAATTTATCGTAAATAATCTGGACAGTAGAAATAAATAAATAAATAAATATCCTGTTTCTTTAAAAGCAGAATATCTATTAAAATACGAGTATTCATTAAAAATAATATTCAAACAAATAACTTAAATATGTCGCTTGTTAAAACCGTTTCTTTATTCTTCGGGACTTTCCGTAACATATATATAACTATATAACAGGCAAAACTCAAAATCGAGTAGTGACAGCCTGTTTTCTGTTTGAAAGCATATAGCGTTCAAGCATGAAAAAAATTGTATGTGTGCGCGCATGTGGCTGCTTCTATGGATGTGTATGTGTTTGTATGCTTGTGTGTGTTTATTTACATTTATCGAAAAGGGAGAAATTTTGTGAGATAGAGATTTTCCCGGATAAGATAAAGAAATCAAAGTCCTGTAAATGTTCCAGATAATTAACTTAGCTTTCTCTTTTACCGACTCTTAATGGGGATAATATATAATCTTATGAACACGTAGTAAATAAGTCAAATGTCATAATGTTTGTGTGCATGTCTCCCTGTGCTTTCGCATCTGCGAATATATTAGTATTGATCCAAATGTGAAATATGACTTTCACTTTTGTTCTTATTGAAATGTTAATCTTTATTCAGGAAAGGAAAAATAAAATTTAGAAAAACATTAATTATTTTAGTCATAAATAATCGATTCTCGAGTAATGTCAAGTTTCTAAAATGGGCGATTTGTTGCGAAAAATCTCTTTTAAGCTTTATTTAAATGAATAATTAATTTATTTCTTATATTTTGTTAATTCATGTCGGAAACAGCATTTTTTGATCGAAAACGATATTATGCAAACATCAACATTCAGAGAGTGCTAATTGTCAGCAATTATTTTCACAATTTATAACAGTTTTTCGGAGCTGATTAAACTCCTGCCCTTTTCTCGAAGCTCACTTCAAATATTCTTCTTTCCTTCTCTGCTGGAATTGACAGCTATTATTGAGTAGATTTTGGTTACATTTGTTTGTCTGGATTGTTATACAGAATTCATCAGAGATATAGACATTGTATGTTGTCCATTTACTATTTGTCTCCTTAATCAAATCCCATCTCTTTGCATAATTTTCAGTCGATAAACATTTCTAACCATTCAACTTTATTTCTACCCTCTTATATAATAACTGATCTCGTATTTTTTTCTCAAAGTCGACGTTTATCATTCCCTTCAGTATTTATTTTTATCTCTAACCTTTTTTTTTCTAATACACTTTTTGAAATCATGAACATAGGCTTATATTCATTTCATTCGTTCTTATTTAGTTACATACTTTCTTTCTTTCTTTCTTTCCTTTCTTCATAATGGATATAAAGCGAATCTGAAAGCATCACATGGATAACAAATGATGAAAGTCATTGCAAACTCAAAATATGTTACGCGGAACACGTGTGGATTTCATTTATTCGATTATCAGAATCAATTCATTTCCTCTACAAATGTACAATATTTCAATTATTTTAGCATGCTCTCACGGTCTCGGTAATTATTAATGCAAATATAACCTCAATATTCTACCGTTGTTTTTAACACTGGCAAAACATATTTACTCATTCAATTTCACTTTCAACTTCCATCTACAGTTTAACAGCACGAAACATCCATTAAATTAGGTTTTCATATTTCAAAGTATAGCTAAAGTTGGCTCCCACTGCTGGAGATGCTGATAATTTTTATATTTTAAATAAGGAAAATATCATAGTATTTATATTTTGGACAGTTTCTACTCGATGGTCAAAAGGATTGTTGCATTCTTACCAG
>JBBBDQ010002082.1:1015000-1032500 GCA_037127315.1 Ascarosepion bandense
ATAAGACAGAAAACTTGACAATTGCGAGTCAGAAGTCTGAGAGTTAGAAATCAGAATATTTAGTCAAAGACTCCCCGATTAGAGGAGATGTGACACAACATTAGTTTTAACGTGGGGACCCATGCGAGTACACATTCACCAAGCCTCTGCAACTGTAGGTTCAGGCAGCTTGCATTGATTATTTTTTCGCAAGTGGGTCTTCGTCTATAGACAAAGGCCCGAATGAATCTCAGTCTCTCCGAATAAAATATGCTTAAGAGTTGCGAGCTGTACAGCTTATTGTCGGAAATCAGTGTGTTAACTCAAAGCCTTCCCACGAGATGTGATATAAGTCGGGTTTAATTTGGGAAAAAAAACGCAAACTATCAGATGAAGGTTCAATATATGCTCAGATCCGTAATGGCGGGATCGAGAAGGTTTTATAGTCTATGTTTTTCACCAAGACATCTACGTAGCAGATAAACGACTGATTCATGCTCTGCCACTAAACGGAGAGCCAGAGAGCTGTCTTTCAAAAATCCGGATATTTAACTAAATTATCCCCACTGACAGGGGATTTGACATATGTCCGGGCTTATCGTGGGAACACGAGCGTTCACATTCTGGCCAAGGGACAATATTTACCCAGAAGCACAAACGCGGGATCAGACATTTTGCATTGACTATTTTTCTGAGCCAAATATCCGTCAGTAGGCAAAACGGCAAATGAGTAGCACTCTGCAAGACGACAGATATCTTGACAATTGAAAATCCTAGAGTGGACTGTTAGAACACTTGATAATTAAGTAAAATCCACCGAGACGAGTTGTGACACAAGGCCGGATTTAATATAGGGATCTCGAGTGAGTATAAATTGACCAAGTATCAAAATTGACTCAGCTGCCGTAAGAATGTGATCTTGCATTTGGCATTGTCATTTTTACTCACCGAGTCTACCTACGGAGACATAATTAAGACTCATTCTCACTAGTTCCAAAATCAAAGAGCTTGACAATTGCGAGCCAGACCGCTCTAATCTCGGAACTCTTTAGTTATTTACTGAAATTGTAGTCAGAGACAGGATGTGATTAACGAAGGAAAGCCGAGACAAGAGTACAAATTTAACCAGACTTAGCAAACGCTGTATCGTGCACTTTTAATTGTCTATTTTATTTTAGCCAAACATCCCTTAAGATCTTCAGAATATGAATACATAACCAAAGTCTTCCCGTTGAAAGGGGATGTGACACAAAGTCAGGTTTAATATGGGGATTCCGAGTGAATACATTCGAGCTAAGGATACAAAGTTATCAGGCCTCTCCAACTCCAAGGTCAATTTAGAATAATTAATTTTCACGGTGACGTTTCCGTACGCAGACCGAGCCCCCTCTTAGCCATTTTCTGTGCGAAGACAGAAAACTAGGCAATCCCAAGCCCGATAGCTCATTTTATAAACTCTGGATATTTATTCAAAGTTTAACCACTGAATTTTTTTTAATTTGAAAACACTGAGCGTGTATCTTCAAGACAAGAAACTACATTTACCCAGACCCCGAAACCGCTGAATCGGGCACATTGCATTGTTCATTTTTTTCAGCCTTGTCGTTCTTCGTAAACACAGACCAGACTGTTTCGTACGCTGCCCGAAGACATATATTTTGACAAATGCGAACCAGACAGTTCTCGCAAATATCTATCTTTCTTCGAGCTTAGTAAGCTTCAGCCAGGTTTCTGTCCACGGACGTAGACAGGACTGAGAAAAATTGACTATGCAATGTGCCCGATTCTGCAGTTGTGGTAGCTGGGTAAATTTTTAACATTGACCCGATTGTATGTGCTCGTGGTCCCAACGTTTACTTGGCAATTTGTTACAACCCGTTTCACTATTGAAACATTTGGTAAATATCCACAGTTCTGAGAGGGATCTCAGTTATCAAACTCGCTGACTTATGGCAGTGGACGACTCGACCGGATCTATGTCTACGGAGGGTGAACTGGCTGACAAAAATCGATAATTCAAAATGCGCTATCTCGCAGTTGCGTGATTTGTGTAAATTTTGCAGTTTTTCCTCAGCCAAATCTCTGTCTGTAGTCCCAGTCGCAACTACCTTTTACTCTGTCGAAAAACAGAGAGATTAACAACTTTGAATCCGACACCTGACACTCTGAGCTCTGGATATTATTCTAACGGCTCCCTACTGCGATAGAGTTTGAAGCAATGTTAGTTTTCCCGTCGTGCAACGAGTGCGTACACGGGGACATCGTCAAAATTTACCCAGCCCTCGCAACCACGAGATCGAGAAACATGCATTGTCTACTTTTCTCAGTCTAGTCTCCGACAGCATACAGAGCCGCGACAAAGTCTTACTTAGCCGAATGTCACAGAACTTAACAATTTCAAGCACTCTAGGAACTGTTGATATTCATCTAATATCTCTCAAGTTGAATTGTCTTTTTTCCCAGGGTAAGTAACCGACTGTATTATACGCTGCCCAACTACGTACTGTTAGTGCATAAATCGCAAATAAAAATAAAAATTTAATAATAATTAATGGTTAATATATATATATATATGTATAGATATATACATACCGAATGGTCTGTATTAAAAGGATAGACGAATACAGTGATATATCCACCAATGGGTGAAAATATTGATACAGAATGAAAACAAGCAGAACATAAGAGAAGTATATATAGCTTTGAACATATATATATGCATCATAGTGCATGAAATATCGAGTTGTGCAGCAGACATATGATAATATTTATATTTATTAATATGCATTTAATAGCTCTCTTATATTATATTTAGCCTCGTTTTAATAACACCATAAAATATTTATATATGCGTGTGGACTTTATACTTAATTATCAGGTGCATACTGGATGGAATTTCTTCCAATAAAATATACAGCTGAAACAATTGATTGGTTTAAAAAATAAAAAATAAAACAGATTGCACTTTCATCCAGTTTGATATTTGTTATTTCTACCTTTCTATATCTGAAAACAACTCTTAATCGCAGCCTTAAATTTGGCTAAAAATTACTACCTCATCAGCGACCAATACATCAGCATCATCTAATCTAATGTTATATAATTGCTAATGTTATATAATTATTCTCATAACAAATGTTATATAATTAATCTCATAACAAATGTTATATATTCTCATAACAAATGTTATATAATTATTCTCATAACAAATGTTATATAATTATTCTCATAACAAATGTTATATAATTATTCTCATAACAAATGTTATATAATTATTCTCATAACAAATGTTATATAATTAATCTCATAACAAATGTTATATATTCTCATAACAAATGTTATATAATTATTCTCATAACAAATGTTATATAATTATTCTCATAACAAATGTTATATATTCTCATAACAAATGTTATATAATTATTCTCATAACAAATGTTATATAATTATTCTCATAACAAATGTTATATATTCTCATAACAAATGTTATATAATTATTCTCATAATAAATGTTATATATTCTCATAACAAATGTTATATAATTATTCTCATAACAAATGTTATATAATTATTCTCATAACAAATGTTATATATTCTCATAACAAATGTTATATAATTATTCTCATAACAAATGTTATATAATTAATCTCATAACAAATGTTATATATTCTCATAACAAATGTTATATAATTATTCTCATAACAAATGTTATATATTCTCATAACAAATGTTATATAATTATTCTCATAACAAATGTTATATAATTATTCTCATAACAAATGTTATATATTCTCATAACAAATGTTATATAATTATTCTCATAACAAATGTTATATAATTATTCTCATAACAAATGTTATATAATTAATCTCATAACAAATGTTATATATTCTCATAACAAATGTTATATAATTATTCTCATAACAAATGTTATATAATTATTCTCATAACAAATGTTATATATTCTCATAACAAATGTTATATAATTATTCTCATAACAAATGTTATATAATTATTCTCATAACAAATGTTATATAATTATTCTCATAACAAATGTTATATATTCTCATAACAAATGTTATATAATTATTCTCATAACAAATGTTATATATTCTCATAACAAATGTTATATAATTATTCTCATAACAAATGTTATATATTCTCATAACAAATGTTATATAATTATTCTCATAACAAATGTTATATAATTATTCTCATAACAAATGTTATATAATTATTCTCATAACAAATGTTATATATTCTCATAACAAATGTTATATAATTATTCTCATAACAAATGTTATATAATTATTCTCATAACAAATGTTATATAATTATACTTATAACCTTATCAAAATAAGTTTATTAAACTTTATATTCTGGAATGATATAATTTATTTTTATCCTTTTTTTTCTTAATAAAATATTCATTGAGGCTATAAAATAAAAAGTTATTTCATAATTAGACTATTTCTTAACATCGTTCTGAACTTTATGCTCGCCAATTTACATATATATATATATATATATATATATATATATATATATATGAGTGAGCGCTGAAAGGTTTTAGGGAAATTATATATAAACTCGATAGTTCAATATTGGTATGCAATTGAAAATGAAAAAGAATGATAAAAAGACGATTAAGTGCAAAACCCTTCCTACTGAACGCATGTATGAACATATATTCGTGAGACCACGTCAAAATCAAAATATAAATAACAATTACTAAAAGGAAAACGTGCTCATTTGAATTGATTTTAATGTTTGAATGCTTATTTCACTCCAAATGGCAAGCAAATATCTGGTGAAAAGAAAAAACAAATCAATGAACTAATCGGAATATTCTGGAAATGCCATTGCCGTCGTGCTGGAGTTCCTTTTGTGCACTTGTAAATTGGATAAATGTGTCAAAGATGATCGCATTTGATTCCATCATGTCCCACCACATTTCTTTATTCTATTATTTAATCTTATTGATTTACCATATTTTGACAATTGACCAGCCGCCATCTTGACTTTCAGTGAAGAACACAGAAACGTGTTGTTTAGTCCATTTAAATTTAATTTCAAACAATATGAACTAGAAAAAATATTCATGTAGTTTCTTTTATTTCAACTTTTCGTTTGGCTTTTTGTTTATACGCTGGCTTTACATGTAATTCGATCGGTTGAAGAAAAATGATTCAGATCTTGAATAAAGCATTGTAAATCCTTGATTACATTAAGGATTATTCCATTAATTTTCATGAGAAAAAAAAAATTTTATGATTCGATTTTTCTTCAGAAAGAATCAGTGAACAGAAAAAATTATTAATCAATTACTGTTTGACTTTTTTTTATGCAAATTCTGAAGAATTTGTGTAAAATCGCCAATTTCCACGGATGCAATGATTGTTGCAAAAAGTACAATGTTAAAGAAATTTTTGATTACTAACTTTTATGGAGATTGTCTTAATTTCAGGAAAACTTCTGTAAGGTAGCATGACGCAGCTTTTTGAAATATGCAAATGACATCGTCAGTGAATATGAACCTGAAGGCATCCTTACTGGTTTTCTTTGCTGTTTTTGTACATAATATATGGTAAGATATATTACATAGCAGTGAAAGTTTGAGTGATTTCAAATAGAAGTTTTCTCAAAGAGTCGAACGGTTTTAACCGGGTTCTTTTCACCCACAATGCATTGTTGTAAAATCTCTTTTCAGGTTTACAAAGGATAAAAGCTTACTCAGGAAAATAAGTCATTAATAGAACCACTTTAGTTTGTTTAATTACTACATTTTTCATTTCCAATGCTCGTGTGTCCGTTAAAGATAATTTGTTTTACTAATGATCATCTAATAAATAGCCAAAAAGCTACTTAAATTAAAGGGCTACTGGATGGTATTGTTATATGAGAAGTAAAAATAGAAAATAAGTACAGTTTATGAAGATAAGTGTTAAGCTAAGAATTTATGGGGTTAATACTTTTGTGATTGAAAAAGCTTCCTCTCGTAATTCTGTTCTACAGAATACCGTTTTATGGAAACAAGCTGATCAAGTGGCAGTTCCAACTAACCATCAGTTAAAGTTACGCCACTACTAATCATGGGTATATGATACCCGATTTTGAAAATATCCAAAAAATATTAAATATAAATATTTATTTGAAATATTTTACATGCAGGCACTTCAAAATTTGTACTTTGAGTTAACATTAATAGGAACTGAAAAACATGTTATTTAGGTAATACAATCAGGCACTGAAAATTTAATTAAATTTTAATTAAAATGGTGTTATTTGCGCTGAGTACTATATATATATGGTTAGTGTTCTCGTGTTATTAATAGAATACAAAAGTGAGTTGGAATTTTTCGTGTCAATGTGCTTGCATTGGCAGATCTTAAAGGTGAACATTAGGCGAGATTGAAATAAGCAATGTAGCTGGTCCGAACAGTAGGAAATTGGGTGTATGCGATATTTTTCATCACCCACAATGCTGTACAGATATTTTATTTTAACTCTATCAAGACTGGAACATGATGATTGGGAAGTTACACCTATATACTGCAGCGATATTCTATTTTTGTCTAAAGTCTTAATGCAGTGCAAAGTAGTATAAGTTTTGTGCGTATTGAATTGGATACTTTTCAGAATCTTCAGAGAGGAATCATATAGATAAGGTCGGCTTGAAATCAGTTAAAACTGGGTGTGACGGATAAACATTTTAACACATACCTTTAGCAAATTTACAAAAATATCTCTAAATAACTAAAGAGAAAATTTGTTCAATACATCAAACACGGCCTTCAAACGATTTCGGAATCTCCTGCAACACTTCTAGGCGGCATCTTTGCTTATTGGTGATTACGGCCATAATACTTACTTCAGTTTATCTTTTGTGTTGTAAGGAGTTTTGTTGGTTTCTTGCTCAACTGCGCCCCACACGTAATAACCAAGGGGGTTGCAGTCTGGAGAGTTAGGTGGTCATATATACAGGGTGATGCGATTGTAAATATTGTCTGACAGTCATGACTGGATTCTTCTGCTTGTATGTCATAATGCAGAATCATGTTGCCAGGTATAGGGTGTTCCAGCAGGCACTCTCTTGACGTTAGGGCAGCAGTAACTTCACAAGCAGTTGATGAACGTCCCCGTATTGTGTCTACGCCCCTTATCAACAAAATCAGGACTACTTTTCCTAATTAGTGTTTTTTTCTTTTTTTAGTTGTCGTACCCTCGTAATCATCATTAGACTCATCCAACTCTTTCCGAATCATATGAATTATCATTAGATTGACAACCAGTCAATCTGAAATCATCGTATTGAAGCGTCGTCACGAATGTCAAGCAGTATAGAATGCAATTCCCTGGTTTCTGGCGTAGTGAAATGTGTCATGGTGCTATCTGTATCACAGACAGTGTTTATCTGAGACTTTTATACTGTGTTGTCGACAAAATGTAAATCAACAAGGACGGGCAAAAGTTTAAAAATAAAATTGAATGGAGACAATTAACCCATCGCACACTGTTTCTCACAATAGCGCATGTTCAACGGGAAAACCGAAAAATCCAGTTCCCCAAAGTAGTAATGGGTTCTCATTATTTATTATTATTTTTATATATTGAAAGTTATAAAGGAGTTTTAGACTTGGATCGTTTTGTTACTCATGCACAGTATATGCAACAAAGATTTATGCGCTGATCATTTTAACACATTACAATCTTTGCTCTGACGGAAGGTATCTGCAATTTGGGTTACAGCAATACTACAACATTCAAGAGTTATTCACGATAAATTATTTCTGATAATGCCGTTTAATATTAATTAAAGAGGGCAGGGTTAGAAATGAAGATAAATATCAGTTGATCCTTGAGGATGCTACGGTTTTACGGGGGTAGCAGAAAACAAAGTATTTTTTGTAATTAATTTACGTAGAACTTTTTTCCAAGAAGAATACACAGACGCTGTGGGGTATTCAGCTCCATTGAAATAGCATAGACTGCATTTGATATGACGGTCAGGACTGGTGCAACAGAAAAGATATCTCATCTGAATATTTTTCATAGAAAAGTGATAGGCTTGTTACGTTTCGTTTAGTTTAGAAAATAAAATATCACAGCAAAAAAGACCGTTCCAACGACATTGAAATTCATGAAATTTGGAATGCGAAAAATGAGTATTGCAACAATCCATCAGGTTTTGTTCTAATTTGACATTTGTAAAAATAAAATATAACAGAAAGATGCTAATACTTTCCCAGCATCTTTCAGAAAAAAACCATGAGTACAAGTCCCACTTAATCTCAAGCCAAACACGTACAACGTTATGATTGTAGTGTAACTGGTTTAGTGAACTTACATCCGATTAAAAGTTAACAACATGGAGCTTGCTTAACAATTTCAACCATTATTTGTAACTGAAGAAACGTTAGATTCTGATCGGCAATGATAACATCATTTTTTTCATCTGATGAATGTTACGCCGAAATCGCCCGCTTGGTCGTTTAGAGAGAAGTTCGAATTACCGTCCAATACGTTACAAGCATCTTCTCCCAAATAACCTTGGAAAAATAAACACATCACTTCTGTTACGACCAGTTATGGGTTAAATAGCAACAGTGAATTTTCTCCCTAGATGATTAATGGTTATAAAGCTTGTCTTGTTAAAAGCTATTACAACAGAGTAGTGATTTCGAGCCTCACTGGGTGCTCGATATTGTCGGCCTTGTGCCATATCTAAGCAGCGCTTAGAAAATCAGCTCTCATTAAAAATTAGTGTATATATGATACTACTTAATGCTAGAGTTTTAAACTCGATATGTTCTTGAAATCAGATGTTAATATTTTAATTTTTTGATAGTTATGCCAAAATTAATATATCCACGAACGATTTCGCTATGTTAATATATTATTTATCCAGGCACTTATTTTTCCTTGCATACTTCCAGCTTTCGTTCACCAGGAGTGTGAACTGTTCGCTCTAATGTAAAGTTATCAAAACCATATAGCTTATTGTATATAACTTACAATATAAACATAGCATGATATTGTATATTTAATGGGAACATTAGGTTACATTCATTCTAGTGTTAGATGAAATCTTTTGTGCATTTTATCAAAAAGAAACTCTAGGAAATTTTCTTTATTCACCAAATATATTTATACGACCTTTGTAACAGAATTTATTAACAGTGATGTAATATCTAACTGTACTCTAGGCAAGGTTATCTAGTACGAGACAATCCGATTTACCATATGCGTGTCCCCAGTCAAAGAATACTGTAATACAAAATGTGAGGTCGAATGACTGATGCCAGAAATCGAAGATTAAATTTGTCTGTAGACGTACTGATGTGGTTCGTCTTTTGCATGTCACACCTCAATATTTTACCGTTAATTCTTGCATTTTTGTAAATCCTAGGTTATTTAACGAGCTACATGCTTTTCATGATGTGGCGGAGTCGCTTCTCTTTCCTTCGTTGCAGATGGAATCTAATTTTCTTCCACCAGCTGCTATTGCACCAGTTACATTTTCAATCCTTAGGGACAATACGGCATATTTTTCACTTTCTTTAATATTGATTTCTCTTCTAGGAATCAACGAGTAGTTGGGTGCATTGTATTAGTTGATCTCAGGAATCACGCACCATTAGAAATCATCGATAAATTCTCTGAAACAAGTGATACCAGTTTAACTTTTGGTCTCGTTATGCAGGAATATAATTTAGCAGATTTGAAGATGAGAATTCCCTCAAATTGTATATTTTGTAATCACTAATTAAAATATCACTTATATTTTTGGTAGTGATATCTCATGAATTTATAGTCGTTAAACAAATTATACACATTAATGAATAAATATTTGATTCCATTGCTTTCCCTCATTTATTTGAGATACACATCATTCCGTGGTATTAAATTTCATTCTTTGACATTTTAAATGGAATAAATGTTTCAAATTCATTAAAAAGCTTCATTAAATTGACATAACTTTTCCCTCATAAATTTACCTAATATAACTACACATGTGTTACACTGTTTTGCAGTAAGGTGTTGAAAATGTGACAGACCACAGCCAGTGGTGTAATGGATGCCGGTACGGATTGAGGAATCTAGCTGACATTCTATGCATTCAGTTACGCGTAAATAACATTTGGATAGGTATTAAATTCATCACCTCTCTTTAGATATGAGTTGAATAGCAGAACAGATTGCGTCCTGTAGCCTTGCTTGGCGACCAGTCTACCGTAGAAAGAAATGGCAACTTAATGCAGGAAATTCTTCTGCTTATTATTCAGTAATGGACAAAAAAAAAAAAAAGAAAAAGAATTCACCCAAGCGTGTTTTATATATGTCAATTGACTGACTAAGGGTTTTACTGCGTTCTAAGCTGACGTATACGTAAATAAATAAACATATCTATCACCTAATGTGAAAACAATCAGCAGCTCCGAGATAATACCTTCAATCATATTCATAAATATGGAAGGCTAGATGGATGTTTAAAATCTGCTATATTTATGGATGACAATAAAAATGTTTGAACATATAGAACACTCAAAGAACACGTATTCCGATGTATTATGATGTATGTCTAATATTTACTATACAGGGTTGATTTCTATGCGAACACTGTTTCTTTCTATCTATCTATCTATCTATCTATCTATCTATCTATCTATCCGCGCGCTCTTAAATTTAAAACTTGAAATTCTAAATATATCTTCCGCCAGTTGAATGTAAGTTAAAAAATAAAACTAGTACATGAACCTAGAAAATGTTCCTCGTGGAAGGAAACACCTTTTTCAGTTTACATCAATTCTAATCACCCTAAATCAATAGTTAAACAAATCCCCAAACATAGTAAATATGAGAATAAATAACATATCATCCTATAGAAAAATATTTAATGAAAACAAATCGGCATCCAATGAAGCACGTAGAAAGAGTAGTCTTAGAGAAGAATTAATATACCAAGAAAATTTAAAAGGAAAATCTAAAAATAAAGACAAGCGCAAAAATAGAAAAAGAAAAATAATATGGTTCACCCCACCATTCAATAATTTGTCTAATGTAAACATAAGTAAATACTTTCTCAACTTAGTTAACAAACACTTCCACCAAAAGAACACCCTAAAGAAATTATTCAACAAGAAAACTCTAAAAATATGCTATGCATCAACCAACAATATTCAAAATATAACTAATTCCCACAACAAATTACTTAGAAATGTACACAATATACCTCAAGAACACAAAAGTTCTTGCAACAGCAGCAACAGATCCAAATGCCATGGAGACGGCAGGTGTAACTGAGACAAGGCAATTTATGAAGCCACCATTTTTCCAGTAGAAAACACCAAAAAAAAGACGGGTATACATAGGGATATCTGCATGTAGTTGGAAAAAAAGATTTTATAATCACAAACATTCATTTTCCAACGCCTCCTTGAAACACCAAAGAGCCCTATTAAAATAGTACTGGAAATTGAAGGACGGTGGACACAGCCCACAGGTTAATTAGAGGATCATTAAATATTCTCACACTCTCAACAACTTCAGGAACAGATGTAATCTATGCTTGGAGGAAAAATAACTATTATCAAATATAGGGATCCAAATGAACATTTGAACTAGAGAAACGAACTTATTTTTAAATACAGATATAAAAACAGGTGTAGGATCTCTTAACTAAATGAAAATTAAACTTATAATTTTGTTTTATGAGAATGATTTCGAATGTCCCGCTTAAGACTTTATACCCTCAAAAAGTTTTACAGTATTGCTGTCATAGCTACTCTACTACTACTATGTTGTTATTATTATGTCATTTTTCATCATATTTCGATTTCTGCTTTGGTCTCACTACCAACCAAGTCTGCGGGGAGACCTAAGGCAGGTAGTGGCGTGTTGTTATGGCTCCATTTCATGTTCTTCTATCTTCCATATCATCCCCAGCATTACATAGATAAAGTTTTCCTTAGTGTGTGGGCTGTACTTAAGAAGACAATCTTTTGTATATCTCTTAAGCTGGGGTTTCCAGGGATTCTTTCAATGTGTTGTTTTGTTCCATTTTTTATCATTCCAGGTGCACCTACTATCACTGGCACAACTCTTGTTTTCAATTTCCACATTTTTTCTATTTCACTTTCCAGGTCTTTATATTTTGACAGTTTTTCAAATTCCTTGATTGCTATGTTACAATCCGCTGGACAAGCCATATCAATTAATAGACAAGTTTTCTCCTTCTGGTTTTTAACAATAATGTCTGGCCTGTTTGCTTCAATTTTTCTGTCTGTGTAGATGGTGTAATCCCATAGAATGGTTACATCTTCTATTTCTGTAACCGGTGCTGGGTGATGTTCATACCAGTGTTTGTTTACAGCTTTTCCATAATGTTTGCACATTGTCCAATGTAAATATTGACCAACTCTATCGTGGCGATTTTTATATTCGTTTGGGGCAAGCACAGAACAGCCTGAGATTAGGTGGTCTATTGTTTCTTGGTGTTTATCACAAAACCTGCATTTTGGATCCATATTATTATGCATAATATTTGCCTGAAAGTTTCTCGTGAAAAGACTTTGGTCTTGTGCTGCAAGAATAAAGCCTTCAGTTTCAGACTTTAATCAAGATGCACGTAACCATCGATGAGTATTAACTTTGTCAACATTGGATTTATTGGCACGTTCTGGATATTGGCCATGCAGAGTTTTGTCTTGCCAGCGCTGTTTCATCTGTTCAAGAGCTTTATCTTTGGCTTTCATTTTCATATTTTTTGCCGCAATAGTTGGTTCTTGGCTTCTGTTTTGCTTTTCTACAGAATCTACTAACTGTAAATCTTGTTTGTATTTACTGCCTTCTTTTATTATTGAATATTTTTTCTTTCTTTCTTCATGTGCCTTACTAATTGTATCATCCAATCCTTTGTTGTTGCTATGTATGTTAGTAAGCCAATAGTTGTTGTCTTGTATGACAATTCCAGCTGAATAAGACCTCTTCCACCTTCTTTACGGGGTATGTATAGACGGTCTACATCAGCCTTTGGATGATGCATCTAATGCTTAGAAAGAAGCTTTCTTGTTTTAGCATCCATTCGCCTGATGTCGTTTAGAGTCCAATTTAAGATGTTAAAGCTATATTGGACAACTGGGATTGCAAGGCTATTAATGGCCATTACTCTGTTCTGTGAATTTAATTCAGTTTTTAATATCATTCGTAGCCTTCTATAGTACTCTTTACGCACTATTTCTTTCATTTTTTTATGGTGAATGTTTTCGCTCTCATTTACACCTAGGTATTTATAAGCTTCTTCTGGTTTCAATTCTTTTATTGTAACAGCAGGGTCTTAGCTAATTGAGGATGTTTCTTGTATTGATCCACGTAAAACTGTAGCTTTAGCACATTTATTCAAATTAAATTTCATTCCAATGTCTTCGCTGAAGCATTTTACAGTTTGCAGAAGACCTTCCAACTTATTATCATTCTTAGCATATAACTTTAATCATCCATGTAAAATAGATGGCTTATTTTTTTTCTTTTAGCCGATTTTATAACCACATTCTGTCTTATTAAGTTGACTGGTTAGTGCTATTAATGATATGTAAAATAGTAAAGGAGATAAAGAATCACCTTGAAATATACCTCTTTTGATGTTTATTTCATCAGACTTATAGGTTCCATTTATATGATTGAGGTAAAGGGTTGTTTTCCATGTAGACATGCACTGTTTGATGAAATTGATGATGACGGGCGATATCTTGTATATATTTAAAGTCTTTAAAATCCAGGAATGTGGCACACTATCGAATGCCTTTCGATAATCTATCCAGGCAGTACTAAGATTTTTCTTTGTACTGTAGCAGTTTTCCAGGATCATTTTGTTAATTAGCAATTGGTCTTTACAACCATAACAGCCACGTTTGCACCCTTTTTGTTCAAGCGGTATCATGACATTTCTTTCTAACAATAAATATGTCTGTTTTGTTAAAATAGATGTTAATAGTTTATATGTTGTCGGAAGACATGTAATTGGTCTGTAGTTTTTCGGGTTGTTTGCGTCACCATTCTTGGGTAGAAGAAATGTAATTCCTTTGGTCATCCATGCAGGAATTTTAGTGGGATCGTCAACCATTTCTTGAAGTTTTTGGCTAGTTTTTTATGTGCTGCATTTAAATAATATAGCCAAAAGTTAGGAATTTTATCTATACCTGGGAATTTCCAATTGTGTGCTTTTTTAGTGCAAATTTAAAATCATCTTCTGTAATTCCAGACCATGTCTGTTCTGGTTTATTTTTCATTCGTTCTATCTCTTGCGCAATCCAATGTACTTCCTTGCTATGTTCTTTAGGGCAAGCCCATATCTTTTCCCAGAACTGTGTGACTTCTTCCATTCTGGGGGGTACTGTCACTTCAATTCTTTTTTTACCTATTTCCCTGTAAAATCTCTTTGTATCAATCTGAAAAATCTTGTTTTGTCTGTAAAATCTTGCTCTTTTTTCATAGCGTTTTATTCTTTGAGCCTTCAGTTGGATTTTTTGCTTTATTTTTTCTTTATTTGATAAGACTTCATTTTCATTCCTAATGTTATATTTTCTTTCGGCTCTTCTGCTTTTCCTAGTTCTTACATTTATTCCTCTACTCAGTTCATCCAGTACTGATAGTTTCACTTCTAAGTTGTTCGATTTCTTTTTCTATTTTTCTTTTCCTAGGTGGATCTTCACGTCTGCGAGACTGCCTTGTTTTTATTTTGATATTCAATTTTTTTGTTGCTGCTGTTGCTGATGCATATATTACTTCGTTGAGATTTGTATGAGTGTCTTCATCCAGTATTAATTTCAGTGCTGCATTGTATAGTTTAATAGTTCGGAGGTTATGTTTTGTTGGTTGTAATTTTGGGAGCTGTTCTCGTTCCTCCATTGTAATATTTTGTATTTGACAAAGATGGTTTTTTATTTCTATCTTGGCTTCCTGTATATTGTTCTTATTTTCCGTCAAATAATTATCTTCGATGTGTTCTGAACTCGTTTTATTTTTGTCTTTTAACTGACTCAGATCACACCTTTCCAGCACTTTTAATCTTACAGCATTATCTTCGCAGTGATTTGCGTGTTTCACGGTTTCTACATTATGACCTGTGGCTTGTTTGATGTTATTACTTTTTATTTCTGATTCCGGTTCCTTTTCATATTTTGTTGATTCGTCTCTTCTTGTTACAATTCTTTTAATTTCATTAATTTCAGCCTCTGTCAGTCGGTTATTACGAATAATGTACCTACGTACATTGGCTAATTTATTTTTCGTCAATATACTTTCTATTTGCTTGACCAACTTTTTCACGCCAAATATCATATGTTTGGCGAGTCATGTTTTTTTGAGGTTTGAGTAACGCTTCATGAAATGCAGTCATAACGACTTTGTACTCCTCACGAGACCATTTTATGTTTTCTTTCTTTAAATATACGGTTGTAGATCTAGCTGGTGAATTTTCAGGACCATCATTAGGACTATCCTGGTTGTGGGGACCTGAAGATTCATTCTTTGTGTAGGAGTTTGTTCCTATGGCAGATTTTTCGACCTCAGGTAGGTTCCCTTCTGAAGGACGGGCTCCCTGTTTATCCACTGGAAGAGCCATACTGGACTTTTTATTTCTATTTGTATTTTTCATGTTTTTCCCACGAGTGACGCACGGGTCCAAAAGTCCACCCAAAGTTGCCCGGCACGTTGGGTAACGGTCTTTTACAAACAGGGTCCCGAAGACTGTAGGGGATCGTTTGTGACCTCATAACGCAGTAGCCATTCGCTCCTCGGCACGATTAACACTTTGAGTTGCGGGATGTTATTATTATTATTATTATTATTATTATTATTATTATTACTTTCACCGTTGTTAAGAGTAGGTATATAGTTAATATATTTAAATATAAGTATATAATTATATTTTTAAGTAATTTTAAAGTAAGTTTTTATATTATAAATAATTAGAAAACCTATTGCTGTTACTATTATTATTTTTATCATTATTATTATTAGTAGTAATATTTTTTCACCCTTATTAAAAGTAAATATATGTTAAATTTATTGAAATGCAAGTTTATAGATTAATTTGTTTTTAATTTGTTTTCCATATAAATAATAGTAAATAAATAATATATTATCCTCATTATCAGGATTGTGTGTATCTCCATTTTTAGATTTGTTTGATTTATATCTATCCTTATTACATCTGTCATTATTATAATCATTATTAGTAATGTTTCTATTATGGATGACATATTTTTAGTTATTCACTCACCTCTAAAAAGATCTTTTAATTATTATACTATTTAATGACTTTATATTTTTAATTTTTTAATTTAAGAAATATATTCTTTTAATTCATAACTATTATTAAATCTAGGTCTCTAGATTTTAATTTCTTTAGTACCACGTTATGATTACGAGAATAATATAAGACTATTACCATTACGATTAAAGTAAAATAGAAAAACTAAAAATTATTTGTCGAGCGTAAATTCAACTTTTAATGTTTAAATTTCAAACTCCAATATCATACATCTAAAACTGTCAGCGAGCAGCTAGGATCAAAGTTCAACACTTTTACCAAGGTTGATTTTTGTATATCTAGGTCAAAGACGTTGCCCAAAGCTAAAATCATATATCTTAAGTCAACACCCCTTTCCCCTTATTCTGTTCTACTTTACTTTCTCACTTTTTTCATATTTTTAACATTTATCCTTTCATTTCCCCTTTTCTATCTCATGTGACTTCGTCTGGACAAATTCAAGAAATTTATTGTTGTATGAATGTGGTTTGAAAAGCGGCTGGGACCGCGACATATATTATTATCAATGGATTTGTAAAATATCTAAATTTAGAATTCTGATTATAATACTCTGTAAAATTTAGCAATAAATTTTAACATTGAGTTCTCTTTGGAGTCTGTCTCTATTGGAATTTACCTTACCAAATCTTACGGATTCTACATAATATATATATATATATATATATATATATATATATATATATATATATATATATATTGAATAGTAATATATTCATTGGTGTCAAGTCAGCTTAATGTGCTGGGCAATAACTTACATGTCTTCGGTTAATCTATTTTTCGATAAACCCTTCATCAAGATACTCACAGATTGCTCTTAAATAATGTGGAGTTGACTCATAATGTAACCGATACACGGCATATTACAACAACTATACAAATACTTTTGGACCAACTTTTATATAAATTATGAAAAAGCTCGACACCATCATGAAGTAATTGAAAGATAAAATGATATCATGTTTAATAACTTAGCTATATTTTTTGAAGGCAAAATGCGCGCCATGAATTTCTCAGCGACTTTACGAATCTAAATATTTGGCTTGAGATAAATAAGAGAATCTACTACTGTGTTCTGTTGAATCTTGCTCAGATATTTATGTAAAATGTCATTATAATTGTCTGTTGTATCTCTTAACTTTGATTTACACGACTGTAAATAAAGCGGACAAATAACACGTGCGTCCGTTT
>JBBBDQ010002082.1:1037500-1112500 GCA_037127315.1 Ascarosepion bandense
AAACAAAATAGACGGCTACTACTTGGCTACTTACTGATGTAAGCCAAAATCTCAGAAAGGATTAAATAAAAACATGTATAAATATTGTGATTTTTTTCCTCTTTCAACGATGATGAAATATTTCATTATTACCCGAATAAATTTCTTTTCTCATCTATTAATAAAGAATAACAAAAATATATGTACATATTTAGTTTCCTCAAGGCAAAAATAAACGGAAGTCGTTAACCAATACAACATCAATTAATAGGTGAATGTAAATATCTGTAAGTTTCAGAAAGTTCGTAACCATAATTTTGAATATAAAAATGTTCACAATTATATATACATGGATTTGGCTACAATATTCCAGATAATAATTGGGCTGTTGTTGTTTTTTATTTATTTACAATAACATATGGATAAAGCAGTACATTTGCTGTTGTTTAAAGACAACATGTGCTTTTTAAATCTTATATTCCACCTGTTAGTAATGCTTCCAAAGTAAAATTTAACATCATTATCATCCGAATGTATTCAAGTTCTCTAAACATTTTGTTCGGACATACCTTGACCATTTAATAAAAAAATAAAATAAATGAATATTGCTCATTAAATAATTCTAAAGTGTTCTAATTCCTTGACGTATCCTTTGACATATATAATGGCCTATACAAACCACATAATAAAGATATCTTATAAACGCAAATGCGTCCACAAATATTATAACCAGCACCCTAGAATACTAGACAATATTTATAAATCTATCCAATTTAGATTATCTAGTAACTCTAGTAATAAGGCGATTTTTGATAACAGTAAAATGTAATATATTAGTGCTTTAATTAAAGCAAACCCAATATAAATTTAGAATAATTGCTAAAATAAAAGAAAGCAAACGCATGCCGAAAGTATAGTACATGAAAATTACTTAAGTAAGTAAAAACCAAGCAGATCTTTAAAATGATTGCCAGTAAAATAAAAAAAGTTTAGAAATGCAAACTTTATACATATGTAGGTGCTTTGGCCATTGTACCCTCCGGCCTTCTTTAATGGGTTCGGTTCAAAATTTCTGGCGCATGAAGAAAGCCGGATTGTACAACGGCCGAAACTTCGTAAACATCGCAATAAAGATAAGGAAAACATTCAGGACAGTTTAAATAATGTAAATACTACCTCATCTCAGAAGTATAGAAAGATTTTATATATATTGTCAATTTATTTTCTTTCGAAAGAACGACGTAAAATCTACAGAGAAGTATTGCATATTTTATGCAAGCCTATTTAATTGTTAATTCCAGCACTGTCGGTGCCATCAAAATGGAAGGTTACCTTATATTCCTACGATACAATTTTAATTAAAATGGGTTTCTGTTAATTTTTAGATTGAATTAAGGTCGACGAAAATGCTGTAGTTTGCTAGAATAATAACTGACAATGACAGTTACATAAGTAAAACCAAGGCAACAAATAGAAAAGCCGGTGTTTTCATTGACTGTGTTGAACTCGAAGGAAGTACCCTTTGTATCAATGTGAAATTTGGAAAGTAATTTTCGACGTGAATAGGCCTTCATACATCCGCCATTTTACCTCTGTCATTTTCTCATTTTTTTTTATCTAATGTGTCGGCACAAAAAGAGAAAACCAATGAGGAAATGTCAGCATATTAGATTGCTACCAAATTAAATCAGATGTTACCAAGATCTTTTACTTTTTTATTTCAAGCGTTGTAAAAATAGCCGTTGTAATATTCGGTCTTTCGTGTACTTGCAATATTTTTAGTGACTAAAATATTTTTGCCTACAACAGTTATTGTTAAAAAATGGCTATTCTTAATTGGCTGTACCTTCTTAGATGTTAATTTTAACTTTCTTTTATACACTTAAAGTTTCCGGAAGTATTCGGACGAGGAATTCCGAATGAACCCAAAGAAAATGAGTTCAGTTCTGCACAGCAAACAATTAGATAGTAGACAAAACTTTGTTTCAAGAAGACCCAATGGAAAAGTCCAAGAGGAAGAACAAAGAATCAAATCGAATACAAAGCGATCAATAAGATATTAATGAATGCGGTTGTACAATGAAATGCATACTGAAATGTTTTGCGAGCGAGAGTACCTTCTAGTTGTACGGAAAGTTATAGTAAAATTACAAAACATGAAAAGGTCAAGGGAGCATCCAAATTTGACAGACTCTTGACGGATCCGAGTTTATAGAATTCCACAAATAGTGTTTAAAGTCTCATGGGTCTTCTCCGATTAACTTTATCTCTGGTACCCCTGTCACATGATTTTACTTGGGCAGCCAGTCTGGCAACAAGGTCCCACCCATTTACAGTTAGATCTGCCAAATGCAGCCGACATTTCTACACTATTATCTTCTTTTTTGCACTCCCAGGCTGTGGAACTTTCTTCGATATACTTTCATTCCTGACGATTACAATCTACAGAAATTTAAATGCGATGTCAATACCCATCTCTTATCCACTTGACGGCAGTCCTTTCTACATTACCTCGTGTATCTTGCCATTTTCCTTTCTCTTTACCTTCGAAACTGTCTTCAGACCTGTGTTCTCATCCTTCTTTTGCACTTTCTCTGACACATCCTTTAAATGGTTCGCCTTCACTCTCTTCCTGTCTAAACTTTTACTCTCTTATGTCGCCCCACACGCATCAGTGCCGGTACCGCCTTGCTTGGAGTGAAACGATTAAAAAAAATTGCAATGAACTAAATGAAAATGCAACTCAAAATGGCGCACAATAACAGAAGATTTTCTAAAATCAGCAAATTCGATTATCACAAACAAAATAAAACAAGGAAATTCAAAACGACAAATAAAATTTTTGATATTATGAAAATTAAAGGGAAAAAACAATGTTAATATATAGTATAGAATATGTCCTATTACACAAATAAATTAGAATCAAAGGCAGACACGTAAGAATGACCTAAAGCATAAAATCCTTGGACAGAACACTGATAACAAAGAAAGAAAAAATATTTAAGATACGGAACCGATATATCGGAGACCATATGTTGGATGAGCGTTTGGGTGTAATAGATATCGACTCGGAAGGACAAATCGGAGAGCCGAGTTCGAATTCCAGTTGAATTCCTTGCATTCACTTACACACAACTAACCTTGGGAAAGTTATCAATCTGTCTCTTCCCTCCAGTTATGGGTTAAATAATGACAGATTTGATTCTATAGCGTTGGTCAGCAACCAGTCTACCACAGAAAGCAGTGGCAACCGACTGCAGGATAATCTTCTGCCCAGTCAGTTATGTCTCTTTTGAGACATGTTCGCCCAAAAGTGTATCACGTATGGCAATTAACTGACTGTTATCGGAGACCTCTTCCACGACGATAGAGAGCAACTGGCAATACACAAATGTGTGAAATGACCAGAAACTCTGAAGGGTAATTATCCTGGAGAAATTGAACAAGAGCAAAACAGAAAGATAGTTGGAATTTTAATATAGATGTTAGTAGCTTTAGATGATTTTATCATTGGAAAAATGATAGATTAAGTATAAAACAGCGGTGATAAACCGAATGACAATAAATCTATTTTCCTAGCGGTAACTTAGAAGATAGATGCAATCGAATGCGAAATCCATCGGACACTCAATCTGATGAGACGTACAAAAAAGCTTATTATATCGGAAATAAAGCAGATACGATGCAGTTTCGTTATAGACACAGAAACAGGGAATGCGATAAGTATGTTTAGATATATAACAGAAAGAGTAATACAAATGCAAAACTATATTTACCTATGCTTATAGATTATACAGAAACGTTTGATAAAGTAGGTCTCAGTCTGAAGTGCTGTGTAGACTTGATTCATTTGAGAAGGATATTAGAATAATACATAGTATATACTTGAAGTAATCCGCGTTCATGAGAATAGAATATGTGTTCAATAAATAAACAAAAATCAAATTGGCGTAAGAAGCGTATGTCATCTCACAAGAGTTATTGCACCTTTAAGGGAAGCAATCTTCAATGAGTTAGAAGTACTAACATGATCCATTATTGGTGGCCATAGAAATAAGTCATAATATTATATATGCAAAGGGCACATTGGTGATAGCAGACACTAAACAAAAACTACAGCAACTACTACAAAATGTAGTAAAGAAAAGCAAGAAAAAAGAATTAAACATCAATTATATGAAGAGAAAATGTATAGGCGTCATTAAATGAACAAATCGAAATCAAACAAGGACAAAAATATAATTATTCATGAAATGTTTTAAGATAGAAGAGAAAATTGAACAGTAAATTCCGAAAGCGTATTGGAATAGCCAAATATTCCTTGTAAAACCCAAGGAAAGTATAAAAATAAACAGGAACATTTTTTTTTTTAATCATTTCACCCCGAGCAAGGCAGAAACGCCACTGATCTGCAGGGGGTTACATAAATGTAGAAAGATTAATTAGAAAAGAGTGAGGAGTACAAGCTAGTTAAAGGAACAATAGAAAGCTGAGAAAGCAGGTGCAATGACAGATACATGGGCGGAGAGAAAGTGAAGATTATACAGTGGAGGGGAGAGAGCTAGAGGCCTGTGGTTAGTAGGTGAGTATTAACTTTGCTTTTAAATTTCTGGAGGTCGCAGCCGTCAGGAAAGCAAGAATACGGGAGTGAGTTCCACAGGCGGGAAGTGCGAGAGAGAAAGCTGCAGGAGTAGAATTGTCGTCTGCATTTGGCTAACCTGACTGTGAATGGGTGGGTAGGAACTAAGAGAAAAATAGTTCGATATTATGTAATATTAATACTCCTATATCAGTGAATGTTTAACACCATCATGGCTCACCTGGCAAAAAAATTAGTGACGTAAGGTAACCGAATTGTAGTTCTAAGGATGATTCTGAAAGTATTATGGATTGAATACGTGCGCGACGAAATTTTAAAGATACTGGAATCAAAGCTGATGTTTACACATAAAATCAGAGTCACTTGACATTTCTGTGGTATATAATGAGTAAAGCAGGCTTTAAAAAATTAATCTCACAGAAAATATGAAAGAAAAGAAGAACATAAATATTGTGGGTAAACTACCACATAATCTTGTGTCCGTGGTTAATAGAATAGGGTGTTGTAGACAAAAAATAAAAATAAGAATAAGTAAAACATTTACCAAGACAAGAAATTGTAGAGAATCATGATTGTGTAATTTCTAAAGGGATACAGAATAATTATATGTTAGTTTTACTGAAACAAAAATGACAGAAAACTTACTCACTATGTTAGCATTACGTATTTGTATTTGTATCTGTTGATTATATAAACGTCTAGGTCTTCTATTTAGACGTCGGCTAAGTCTGCATTTTATATTCTTATGACAGCTTGTTGTTCGAGACAAAGAAACATCAATTGTACGTATGGCATTCGACAATATCAGCAACAAAACTGACAATAGTAATTATTGTTCCTCTTGTTTTTGTTTTCACACCCGAGGCACCTGGTGGCTGTCGCTCGGGATTGATTGAAAAATCTCTACAGCTCAGCTTTCTTGCCGTTTTCAAAATCTACGATTTTATTACTAAGTTGATTCCTTGAAGAAAAAAATAATGTCGGAAGGACAGATTGGAAATTAAAGGAATAATGATGAGTCTCTTTTATAGTAGCGTCAAACCTCGGAAAAATTTATACAAGACATTTTTTCTAACCTCTTTACATTTTTTTGTGAAATAAGATGGTCCTTGTGAAATAAGATGATCAGAAAACATATATTTCCCATAATTTAATTCACGAAAAATTAACTTTAGATATGTTGAAATTAGTCAAAATACGATCCTTGAGCTTGTGGGCACCTCTGACATAGCTCGCGAGAATATTTATTCGTCATTATTTCTTGGCTGTGTCGAAACAAAATTTTGAAAGCTAATTCCACCTCTGAGTTTGACCTAATCGTTTTACCATTTTAAAATATGCATAAATATAATAATCAATGAGTTAAATATCAGAAGAACATAGAAGATGTAGTTAACTCTCGTATTCCAAGTCTATGGGTTTTTAGAAACTCATTCTTGCAACATGTGGCCGTGCATTATCAGGGAGTTGAATTATACCACGTCGATACACCAATGAAGGTCTCATTCGTTGTAGACGTGCATGTATTTCAGCGAGTTGATTGAGGTAAAGTTGTGCATTTCTGCTCTAATTAGCTTCCATAAACCTGAAGTGGATAACACCAATTGCAGACATCAAACAGTCACCATAATCTTTTGCTGGTTCAAATTTAGCTTTGGTAAATTTTGTGGGGACTCATCACAATTATGTCATTGGTCTGATCTTTTACAATAATCAAGAGCACACATTTTTATCACTAATGATTATTCGTTCAAGAAAGAGATCATTTGTGTTAAGCAGAAATAGTATCGAGCACTATTAAAAAACGCCAAAGTTTTGATTTTCATTGAGATCATAAGGAACCCATTATCGAGATTTTTCAACCCTGCCAATACTCGGCAAATGACGGGAAACTGTATCAATATTTACCATTCTCCCACACTTGAGAGAGATGTGACACAAGGTCTTTTTTAACGTGGGGAAACTGTATCAGTAATGACACGAAGCGTCTGATACATTTCTATGACACACTGATGTGGGTTTTCCCTAACAACACCTTGCAATTTTTCGTTGTCTTAACTGCATGACTGTCCAATATCGTCTTCATATTCAAGTCTCTTATCAATAGAATAGAATTTCTGGAACTACCTTCGTAAATGTCAGATTATTTGTGGATCCATCTTCCCATGCTCTGTTGATAATGGCAGAAGTTTGGGAGACAATGTGTCTAACTTTGAACTCATGCAAGATTAGTAAACGAAAACCGTGTTAAAAAAAATAATTCTGTTTAAAAATAAGTTAAAGGTTATTAAAGCGCACGCATTAATCTTTAAGTTTAGCAAAATTCACCTAATATATATCGTTAAGTCAGTCAGTCAAGTGACATACGTGATACACGCTTGAGTGATCATATCACGAAAGAGATATGACTGACTGGGCAGAAGATTATCCCGCAGTAGGTTGCCATTGCTTTCTGCCGTCGACTGGTTGCCAAGAACCCAATCTGTCCTGTTATTTAACCCATAACTGGAAGGAATAGACGGATTAATATATTTCCCAAGGGTATTTGCGCGTAAGTGAATGCAAGAAATTGAACTAGAATTCTATTTCGTCTCCTCAATTTCTCGTTCCGAGCCGATATCAACTGCACCACAACGAACATCCGATACCGAGAAGACTATGTTAAAATGACATTTTGAAATACAACACTTCCAGCAGCCATTATTTTTGTAGCAACTAAATAGAAGATTGGGATTTATTTTATATCCGTGCCTCTTTGATATGTCGGCAATGCTGCTTTCCACTGCTTTCTCTCGCTTTAACAGATTTATTCTTAATATCAATTTTGTTCCCTACTATACTGTAAAAAATATAGGGAAGCTATTCACTCTCGCTCTGCTCTCCAATCACATAAATCCCTCTGCCTCACATATCGGCAATATGCTATATGAGTACTAAATATACCAATCATTTAATTTTCTCTTTCTTATTGCAAGAAAAATAAAAAATGAGGAAGCATACTATTATAGATACTAATAATCTAATCTGTTTTGAAAACGTAAGGATGTCATAAAAAATGTTGAAAATAGTGGGTTCACTGTATCCTTCCAAACCTGATGTTTCTCCTTCTTTCATACTGTATGTTTAAAATAGTCACATTGGACGCAAAGAAGCATGACTGTCATAACTGGATGGAAGTGATCATTTCTACTTTTCATAACTTGTTAGAGTTTAGAATCGGTTACGCATCTTTGTGTGCGAAGAGATTTTTTTCCACACGACAGTCTATATCAAAAAGACGCAGTGCCTCATATTCATCACTGCTCGATCATTTCTGCTATGGCAAATGTCTAGACGATCATCATTCTTTAGGGCCACGAATTTAAGCCATTATCGCTATGATCCACTTAACTATGGCCAGGGGGATTAATTACTCCAAATCTCTAAGTATCCTTTTTTGGTAAAAACGGTTTCCATTTTTGAGAGTTTGTTTAAGAGAACCGCTACTTTGTGGAACATATTCCCATAAGGGATCTATTGTGAAAGCAATATATTTAATGCTTTCTTGTTTAATATCAGTCGTTATCTATCCACTTTATTCCCGTGATCTTACTTCCTCTAAGGATGTTCATAACACATATTCCGCCCACACTGAATGAATATTGGATGAGCTATAGTAAAAACAAGCTCAGGATTGGCCGGATAGACTATGTCCACCGCATGCCAAACGGCCGAATCCAAAAAGACCTCTTGTATGGAGAGCTGGCCTCTGGAAGAATACCCACAGGGGAGCCACAGCTGTGTTATCGTGATATCGTTAAAAGCGACATATAGGCTGCCAGCATTAGTATGGAGTCATGGGAAAGCGTAGTAGTCAACGGGTTAAAGTGAAGAGGAATAAATGGCCAAACAATTCAAGCTAGGCAAGGAGCAGCTGACACAAGCCGCCATGAAGAGGCAAGTTTGCAGAAAGCAAAGTGACATTCCGATAGACCAGAAACAAAATGCATCCTCTGCAACAGAGACGCTCAATACTGCATCGGCTTCTACAGTCAAAGACGTCGATACTCCAGCCAAGCAGACAACGAGCATGCTACCCGTGGTTAACCCTGATCGACGAAGGCACACGACTGTAAGAAAATAAGTAGAATATAAAAGGTCGGTCCTTTTTTGGTTGAGGTTGAAGAGATCTAAGGTTTGAGTAAATATATTAGTCATGTCAAGCCATGGCACCGCCTTTAATGCGACTATTCTCAATACCTTCAAAAAACTGATACAACTGGAGAAGGAAAACGGAACTAACTAGATGCTGCGATCGAATAGAGTTTGTACAAATGATTTTAATTTAAACATTCAGATAGTTAATACAAACACATCAGATTTTTTATATAAAAGATGAATAAGAAATTCCGTAGAATCTCCTATTTTATGTCAGGTGCACACTTGTTGATATACACTACTGGCCATAATTATTAGGTCACCCCAGTGTTTTAAAAAGTGATGTATTTCATGCTATCTTTTAGTATTCATTGCTAAGGGAATAATTGTAAATGAAAATACAAGTGTTCTTTTGTTAATATCGCACAATAACATGTGCATCAAATGAATTTATAAATACTTAATAATTACCTATATTGCAGTTTCATCAATGAAAAAATAAAGAAAATTTAGGGTGATTCGGACGAATTCATCTTGTAAAAATTTGCAAAGTAAGAATAACAAAATAACCATTCTATTTTCATTTAGAATCATCCACTTGGCAATAAATACTAAAAGTAGTATGAAATACATTATTTCTTTAAAAAACAGAATGGCCTACTAATTATGGAGTAGTGTATTTCTCACCGATTACCTCATCTAGTAATTAGTTAAAATCGCATGGGTTTAATGAGTCTGAAAGAAACTGAGAAAACATTTAAGAGTGTAACTATATGAAATAAACATGATTCACGGATACAAAATTTGACAATTGATGTTGCATTTTAATTAAATCCGCAAGTAAATTCCATAAGTGAAAAGTATGAGAGAGAAAGGAATTAGCATTACACTTAATTTTTTAATGGTAAAATGATGAGACCTAACCGCCAGCCCCGTACTGCGCTTACATCCCTTAAGTCGAGTAACTAAAGAGGAAAGCTCATCAAAATAATTACCATGAAAATCATTATAAATGAGCCCATTTTAGAGAGAAAGAGACTGTAGCAGAAACACCAGTTCGAGACAACCGTCATTAAAGATTCATCTCTGGATTCTTTGCTTTAAGAATTTATAGATGCAGAACATAAACACCAGGCATTATTTGGCAGGATTATTAATTTCACGAATGAAAGGCAGACTGAAAGTTGCAAAACAAATGTCATAAGTTGTGCTTAATTCCTGTACAATAGCGAATGACAGAAAACATTTTTACAGTGAAGAAGCTTATATTTCATTACCGTCATTCAATAAAAATGATCGAAAACTGTGGATCAGGTTAAACATTGTCCAGTCACTGTAAATTCTGCAAGAAAACACAAATATCGCTCGTGCGAAGCCTTAACGAAACCAGGGGAATAATTTTATTTTTACAAATATTATGTCTTATAATTTCAGGCTAGAAGTTTATATTGTTGACACATATGAGAAATACAAAAAAATATGGGACTGAGTAAATATTTACAATTATTTTCTTGGACACTCGTAATTATTTCAATTTTTTATTGCTATAAATTTTGTTCTAGATTTTTTTGCCTTACATAATCTTTGTTTGTAATATTTTGTTCTTCTAGACAACTAACGACTAAGTAGACAATGTACATAAGAAATTCTAAAAGTGATTTTTTATTTCTTCAGTCGTTCCATCATAATGTAAAATCAGAGAAATATTTACTATTCGCTGGTATCAAGCTATGAGGTAAAGTCATAAATAAAAATTAAATATGATTTAAATCGAACAAAATTAACATTTATTCATTTCTACACGCCATCGATTTCTAGAGATCCTCGTGGGGATCGTGCATTTTCCAATCTTAATTCATATATTTCAATTAAATGTTAATTCATTTATTTTAGTTAAATGTTGATTACCAAAAGAGTGTTCTAAAAATATTTAACTTTTTCGTATACGTGTAATGTTTTTGGCATTTTTAAACTGATTTTCGGATGATCGTGGATGTTTTCATAGCTGAACAAAGATGGCTTTCACAGTTCCCTTTTTATCACTCTCCTGTGTCTCCAGCGCAGCTATGTGAAATCTTTTTGCATCCCTTTACCCGCTATGGCGGTATATATTTGCCAGATGTATTAATATACAAGTGACCCTACCTTTTTTTATGTTTATTCAATTATATTTTTAAATCCACTGCTAGGAATGTTGTGTCATTGTCTCGGGCTAGGACGTTTTTCCGCCTGAATCCATCTTGCACATATACAAAGCAACCATCCGACCGTGCATAGAATACTGCTGTCATATATATTCAGGCGCCCCCGCTGTTCGTTTCAGCGTTCTCGACAGGCTCCAAAGAAGAATCAGTAATGTGAGAGGTGCCGACTTGGCGGCTCGACTACAACCACCTTCTCAACGACGGGATGTGGCTTCCCTCTGTTCTATAAATAATTTATGGCTTCTGCTCCAACGAATTTAAGTCACTGGCGCCCCTGCCCATAGGAGTTTACTCGTGCAACCAAACTGGCAACTGGGTCCCACCCATTCACAGTTAGAACAAACAAATGCAGCCGACAATTCTACTCCAGCAACTTTTTTCTCGCGCTTCCGGCCTGTGGAACTCCCTTCCATATACTTGCTTTCCTGACGGCTACAGCCTCCAGGAATTTAAATGCTATGTCAATAACCTTCTCTTATTCACTTGACTCCAGTTCTTTCTACACCAATACTGTATATCTTCTCCTTTCTCTCTATCTTCTCAATTGCCATCACACCTGTATTCTTATAGTTCTTTTGCTCATTCTCTCACACCGCCTGTAACTGGTTCGTCTTTCGCTTTACTCTTCTCCTGTCTAAACTTTTACTCTCTTATGTAGCCCCCTGCGCATCAGTGGCGTTACCGCCTTGCTTGGGGTGAAACGTTTAAAAAAATCCTCGAGGCATACATTTTGAATAGCAGAGAAGGAGTTTATTGCTTTTTTTCAGGGTTCCTTCTTATTCCTTGCAGTTAATGTTCACTCCCTTTTTTATTTTTCTGACTATCTTGGCTTTCTTCTTTTCTGCATTGTTTCAAAGTCTTTCAATAACAGTATGACAGCTACATATCATGCTATGTTCACTAGTAATAACTCCAGGTAATCCTTCGTGTTCGCTAAAGACGGGCTAGCTGGACATGTGAAATAATTCTGGAAATGGGAATTCCATAAACTTCTTTATTTTTAATTCTCATGAAAGGATTAACTAATTTGACTTTTTTTTAATTCATTTAATAGTATTATTTAATATAATAATATAACTGATAGATTTTTCGTATGTCTATACTAACTTATTCCAATATAAATATTGTAAAATTCCTAATTTTACGATAACTTCTTAGAACTAAAAATACATATTTAAATTATTTGCATTAAATTAACCATTATTTTTATTACTTTTATTATTTTGAAATTCTCTCCAAATCTTAGATGTTTCGGCCGAATGAGACAAAGCTAAGTAGAATTCCATGATCGCCTACATTCTAAAGGGACACGGCACATGAAGATGAAGAAGTTTGCCAAGTCGCAGATTGAGGATTGGCCGGATGATGGTGTTCATGCCGTCAAAATTTTAGAAGCACAGCACGCATATACTGTTCTGTGGAGCGCTTCAACCCGCACCATTGCAATGATATAAGGCGTATTGTAAGGCAGAGTGCTTCGTAGTGTAAGGTGTGACCCTGCCAAACGCAAAAGGAACATCCCACGCTGTTTCTTGGTACATTTATCTTTATTACCCTTTCGAAAATTAGAACCTCTCTATTTTTATCTGCTCTTTCATTATTATATTATTATATGAATATTCTGCAGCTACAACCATTCCTCAGTGGTATCTAGCATTTCAAAAAAGAGAACATAATTAGTTATTAAAAAAGACGACTTTCAGTTGCAGACTGCCGCAGTTCTGTATAAATGAGATGGCAGAGCTTTTTGAAGAGATTGTCAATAAATATATCTACACTTGTTCATTCTCAAATACTAAAAGTTCTAAAGGTTCGTCAGTCAGGCAGTTAGTAAGTAAGTTAAGTGCCATACGTAATATACGCTTTGGGCGACCATGTCTCGAAAGAGACATGTCTGACTGGGCAGAAGATTATCCCGCAGTCGGTTACCATTGCTTTCTGCTGCAGATTGGGTGCAAGCCAAGGCTAAAGAACCCAATCTGTCCTGTTATTTAATCCATTCGCAAGGTTATTTGTGTGCAACTGAATGGAAGAAATTCAACTGGAATTCGAACTCCGCCACCCAATTTGTCGTTCCGAGTCGATATCCACTGCACCACCACACACATCCTCAACAAGATTTGTACCACTTCTAAATGTATTCCAGTTAAATTTATCAGTAAGTTTACACATCCTTCTTATGTGTCAGTGTATTTTTATGGATAGCTTATCATGCCATAGTCTATACTCTTTGTCTTACTTGGGTGCTGGCATTGATAATATGTTGCAAACCTCCAAGTTCTTCACTCTATTATCATTCTCAAGAATCAATGGATTTTCAAACCAGAAGATATTAATGGCTTAAATGTTAAAATGATTATTATGAAAGAGCGTATATCTTGCTGTTATCGTTGTATTCTGATTACAATAACGCTATTGTCTGGAATGTTTTGTCTTTTCCTCTATATGCTATTTACACTTCTCCAAAGAAGTATCAATACATATTTTACGATTTTTCTAGATCAATGCTGAAATTTACTGAAGAATCAATACCGTTTTCTGGCATGCTTTACATTTTTAATTTCCTCACTTTCCTTTGCTCATTGCCTGTCACAAGTGATGCTGATACCCACGCACTTCCAATGATACAAGGTGTCTTGAAAGGCATAGACATTTTTTAGAATTAAGACAAAGAACATCAAATACAAGGAACAACTTCAGTGGCTGCTAATTACATTTTTCGGAACAGCCTAAACGGTATGTATTTTCAGCTGCGGTGTTTTCAGTATAATGTTTCACAATTCTCCATAAACTCAACCGCTCTTCAGAGCTGACAGCACCGCGGTAAATACAGTGGAGTTAGCTTAAAACGATCTAGTTTTGCAATTCTCTTCAAGATCAGTTTACTGCTTGCATTTGCATATATACGGGGTCATAATGATCGTTCTCCATGAAACATTTTCACTAAAGCTAGCTGTGTTCCATGACACATTCCATATTTCCTTCTTCACAACTAAAGATTATAAATTCTTTTACCATTTCTAAGCGCACTGAAATTCGTAATTCAGTGATATATTTCAGTGTGATCTGGTGGATAAGTTTGTAATAGCGTTGTCTATGCATTCCAGAAGTTCAGTAAAGTATTAAGAAACAGGACAATTTTGCTAGAAACAAAGAAGAATGTACTGCATTGCTATGTGCTGTCAGTTGTTCAATATGGCAGTGAATGCTGGACAATATCATCAAAGATGAAGGAAAAATTGAAGCAACTGAAATGTGGGTCTACAGAAGGATGCTGCGAATATTATGGATCGAGCATGTGAGCAATGATGAGGTTCTGAAAATGATGTAAACGAAAAGTAAATCAATACTGAGCATCAGGAAGAGACAGCTGAAGTTCCTTGGATATGCAATGAGGAAAGAGGGCTTGGAGAACATGATACTAACAGGCCAGATAGAGAGAAAAGGAGACAGGGGAAAGCAACGGATAACATATTTGATGGACCTAATCAGGTAGATGATGGAACGAGGGTTGCATGTTATAACAGTAGAAGGCTTGCTAAGAGCCACCAGGGATAGGGAGAGGTGGAAAGCCATAATCGCCTACGTCCTGAAGAGAGAGGGCATATAGAAAAAGAAGTCTATACTCGTTTTTCTTTTTTTAGCTTTTGACAATGTGTTGTGAAATTTTAGTAGCTTTCTTCTTTTATTATCATCATGACTCAATGAGTGTTCACAGCAGAAGATACTAGTGGCTTAAAATCGTAATTAAGAAACACCATGTCTTCTGCTGTGATCTTTGTATTCTGTTTTTCGTCTTGCTATTTTCTGGATCGTTCTAACTTTATTTCAAATATCCAGTCTCTACCGCCTTTTTTCAACGATCTTCATTATCGTATCCAGCGTTTCAATAAATTTTGCATATGCACTACATTTTATATCGTTCTCAATGGATGCACAGTTGATCTAATGGTCAGCAACTCAAAATGTAAAATCAGAGTATCGTGTTCAAGTTCTAGCAGTGTTCCTTATATTCATTTTCGCATGAATATCATTGGGAATTGTGGGGATTAATCTCTTCTCATCGCCTATGGCTTGAATACCATGACATGTGTCTTGAAAATATTTGTTATTCTCAAAAACCAATTGTTATTGGATTATAAATTTGCAAGAAAAAAAAAGAATCATTATTACAATCTAAAATATACGTAGGATAATAAGCCGAAACAAAAAAGCAATGATTTACGCTGGGGACTGGGTGATATTATGCCTTATATTTACATCCGTGCCTTCTCCACTAAACGATCTCGTCATTACACCAGTCTTAATTTTTTCGGATTTTTCCTCAATTTGTCCAGTTTGTTTATTTAGTTCCCTGGAACAAAGAGATCTAACAATGAAATCACAAAGAATATCACGTTTATGTTCCATAATTCCTTTTATAATATACTTTGAAAAATCTTGGGTTATCTTTTCTCTTTCTCCCAAAGTCATTCTCTGGGAAGTTGTGAGGGACATGGAATTACATCTTAATTGCTGTTGTTCCCAGGTCAACCCTGACCCATCTGTTCCGGTCCATGCTATAGCCAAATAGTTAACCCTCACACTGTTGTCAAAACACTATTAAAGCATAAAAATGCACTTTTATAGAAATATATGCATAAAAATATATTGTATAGAAAAATATACATGTTTGAAAGAAAACACATTACCAACAATATATTTTTGAAGAAAAAACTGGTATAAGATATGATTATTACCAGCATACATTTTATGAATACAAAACTCGAAGTCATGTTTAGTTTTGTAAAATAAAATAAAAATATTCATCAAAATCTGACTAAATCAAACTTTTCACTATAATCAAACATTAAAAGAAATACTTTAACACCCCATCAATTTTTAATAACTCACAATGTTTGATATGCCTGCTAAGCAAAACTTAAACTCAAATTCTATAAAATAATAACAATGACACACATTAATATACGCATAATTAAATATTTGTAAGTATGCCAAGACTAACAATTATTTGGAAATAAACTGTTCAATACTTATATATAATTATAATTATTGCATAAAGAGTAGACAGTGTTCAAGTTATTTATCAAAGAGCAAGTCATCTCTTCCTTTTTATCTTGATCCTGAAGGGTGAATCAACGCAAAATTTGACTTTCTATGAGTATCTTGATTAACTCTACCATAGCATTCGATCAGTACAGAATGCAAAATCTGATGTAACCTGATCTTTTTCATTATTTTACACTTAAACTTAGATGTAATAACATAATACAACAATTTTCTAAAATTATCAATAATGTTTGTAAGGGAGATAAAAAAAAACAATACAGTTTAATTACAGCTTTTTGGTCAAAATATAATTGTGATCCTGTTTCGAATTTCTCAAAACTACCCGTGAAGTAGCAGTGTGCCACTTAATCGCAAACTGATTTTTTTATTGTAGGGGATTTCGTCAAGCTATTGCGATACGAACAAGCATTGACCAGCATTTACGTATATGAGGAAAAATATATTTCCGACCTGTCATTAACAGATCCTCTCAAAACCCATCACTTTCACTCAACAAAACAGCTGATGTCACCAGTGAAAACAGATATTCGCATAGCAAATAGATAAGAAACAGATATTCGCATAGCAAATAGTTAAGAAAACAGATATTCGCATAGCAAATAGATAAGAAACGACATACATTTATTTCTTATGTATTCAGAAAAAGTCCCAGATATATTCTCTACTCTACAATATTTGAGAAGTTGTTTGCATGGTTTGTACTACGCTAAAATTGCAGCATTTTCTTTTAAAAGTCTAAAGTGTGTTTTCGTGTACAAAGTAAAATATCGGGATAATGAAAAACATCTAATATCTAAGCATGATCATCAATACCCACCTGGAAAGTTTGTAGAAATTATTGACATTCAAATAAATACATAACAGATTTATGTAAAATACAGCTTGGCCTGGAAAAAAACAATATTCACATCAGTATCAACCAAATGTTATATATTTTTTAATTGCTTTTCAATGAGCAGTTCTGATCAAACTTTACGGTAGGCCAAAGCGCAAGCGTGATTTCTGGTCAAACGACAACCAAAAGATTATATTAAAATTAAAGGGCTGAAATCTTAAAGTAGGCCAGGAACTGACCAACTACACACATGAAATAATAAATTTATTTATTTCATCAAAGTTTGACTCTCTTTATGTATCTCAGTTCGTATTTGAAATTATACGTATCAATTTTATTTATGTATATTTGTTTATTTGTATATATTAATAGTAGCATATGCGTGTAGAAGCAAAGAATTACGTTAATCTTCAAACAGGGATCGACAAATTTTAATAATTTTTATTTAACTTAGTAATATTTTTCTTGCAAAATGAAATCTTACCACAAATATGTTTTTGCGAAAGACTTCACACTTTTTGTGTAGCGTTTTGTACAGTAAATCCAAATGATTTCCGTTATTATAGAATAAACAGATAATACATCTACATACGTATGTTTCTGTTGTTTTATGTGTATAATTTGTAGTTGTCGACCTCATAAAAGAAAACAGGGGAAGCTTTTGACGACTGTAAATAAACTTTGCTGGATGTTGCCATTCTTAATAAACATTATTTTTGTAATATATTATACTCTAATAAATATTCGAAAATTGTGAGTAATTAATTAACTACGAAAATATACGTTTTGTTTGTGTAATAAACAATTCAACAAACACTTTGGTCAATGGTTAACTGAAAGACTAGTTAGTAAACAAGAATTGATTATATTACCTATTCATAATACATAATCGGCACAGGATAAAAAAAACATTTTTTTTTATTTATCTCAACATTATTGTTTGAAATTATCTTCCCAATTTTTATGTACGCCTTCCAAGGAAAGAATATTTTTGATCATATCTAAAGTGAGCTTCTAGAATTTCATTCTAAGCTTTATTTTACCGTCTGCTAATTCAAATAATATTGTGTGTCTCTTTAGTTGTTATATATATTTGTAAAAATATACTCAGTTATGATCTGATATTAAGGACAGGATGGTTAAATAAAAAGAAGGCAAGAGGAAAACTGTATTTAAATCGCCTACGCGTTTCGTCATGTGATGGACTTTATCAAGGCAAAAAGACGAAATGAGCTCTATTCTAGATTACGTATTTATAAACAAACAGTGGTGGCAACTATAAAAACGCTCACAAATCATTCAAAAAGATTAACAGAATATTTTTGTTTTAGAATTCCTTCATGTGTAGTGCAAATTCACGAGATGTTAAGATGAAGAGAATTCAACCGTTTTCTTGGGACTTTTTATTATGTATGTTAGTCTGTTTTAGCATAATTTCCATTAGTAAAGGTGAGATTGGGGAAAATCCGGGGCGCAAATTGATGTTTTGGTAGGACTGGATGGCGGCGCTCTCGAGAACGTTTCTTCTGAACAAATTGCTTACTCTTTTTATTAGTGTGGCATTTTTAAAATCGAATTTTTGGTTGAATTTATGTCTGTGAATCACTAATGCATTTCTTAGATTATTATTAGTGCTGTCTTGATAAAGTCCATCACAGGACAAAACGCGTAGGTGATATAAATACAGTTTTTCACTTGTATTCTTTTTATTTCTCGACTGCAGCCACTTCCCCATCGTCGAAATGTGGCCTCCCTTTGTCTGTTCTATAAATACTTTCATGGCTTCCGCTCAGACGAACTTAAGTCACTGATGCCTCCTCAACACGTGTTTACTCGTGCAACCAGACTGGCAACTGGGTCCCACCCATTCACAGTCAGGTTAGCCAAATGCAGACGACAATTCTACTCCTTCAGCTTCTTCTCTTGCACTTCCCGCCTGTGGAACTCGCTCCCGTATTCTTGCTTTCCTGACGGCTACAACCTCCAGAAATTTAAATGCAAAGTCAATACTCATCTACTAACCACTGGACTCTAGCTCTCTCCCCACCCCCGTATAACCTTCCCTTTCTCTCCACCTATGTATCTGTTGCCGGACTTTGTACACAAAATGATTTATTAAATGATTTACTACTGGCGTGAACGAGCCGGTTTGTGCCAAAAAATGGTCTCAGTGAGAGTACTTAAGCCAATTAAGATTTCTATACAATTCTGAAACCAAGATACACCGAAAAATGTTTTCCACTTTGACATTATTTTTCGAGCTTCGGTAAATGGAAAATTATATATAATTTCTGTCATATATATATATATATATATATATATATATATATATATACGTATGTATAGCGTTTTACTTTCCAGACATTACTTACAGACTATTCTGACGGAAAAATCCGTTTTCATTTTTGCAGAAAGGCAGATAAGCACACAGAAATCTTTGTAATTTCCAGTATCATTGTTTATTATATTGTAGGGAAGATAATATTGGGAAATGTTACCGCAGATGTATGCAACATTTGGAACATGAACTGAAGATTACCTATTACTGTGAAAATTACAGTTTTTCAAATTTTACACTGATCTCGAAGAGGGTAAGATAAGAAATAAATGATGCTTTAGGACAATTTAGTGAATGTAGTCGTGTCTGTGTTACGACACGAAGGGATTGACGGTAGCTTATCAAATAACATCGATCACAATATGGCCTTAAACACGCATTCTTATGCTTACAGTCAGAGTTAAATGGTGAGAAAGGATGAACGCAAATTTGACATCATGTTACGAAATAAAAACTGATTCTATTTTACGAGAAGCATGCTTGAGTTCTCTCTCTCCCTCTCCCTCTCTCTTTCAATATATATGTATATATAACATTTAAAATATTTATACACTTCAGTGAATTACACCATTAAAGGTTTACAAAGCCTGGAGAAAACTTCAATGTTGGAAATCGTGGTAGCTTAAATGGTTAATGTTCGTAATGTTTTAAATATTACTTCCTTCTACACTTTCAATTCTATGAACTGTGTATTGAGCACTTTTATTTTATATATTTAAACGTTTCCCGGACAAAGTAAACTTTGACATTAAGTTTGTTTCAATATATATATATATATATATATATATATATATATATTTGTTCGTGTGTGACTCTGTGCTTGTATGTGTGTTGGTGTGTTTTTGTGTGTGTTTATGTGTGTAGATGTATGGAGGTATAGAGAGAAAGACACAAATTAAGAGAATGAATGTTATACATATATATATATATAGAGAGAGAGAGGGAGAGAGTAAGAGAAAGTATTTGCCAATATATATATATATATATTAAAAGAAAAAGAGAGATCGAGAAATAGAAGAAAAATATCCAAGGGAAAGGGCGCCGTTGTTGGTATTGTGGAATGGGTAATAAATGTGTAAACCTTATAATGCGATTATTTTTACGACATTCCTGTGTGCATAATAATAAAAAAATTACTAGAGCAGAAACTATAGAAAAAAAATCATTTTTAATGCGCTTTTCGAAGTGAAATTACCAATCAACTGCAGCAGAAAAAAGATCTATCGACTCGAGTAAAAGTAGCAATCGCCACCGTCACTATTAAACTAAATGATGACAAATGAAAAGAGAAAAATAGTAATCATGTGACATGAAAAATTCAAATAAAGTTTGGATAAAACTATTAAGCCGATACATACTCACAGTATAGGCGAATAGAATGTAAAATCGAAATGAAGAATGAAAGAATAAAATGAAAGAGTGGAAAAAGGGGTCCAGTAAAAGAAACAGAAAGAAAAAGTAATTGTGATAAAAACTGAAAGATAAAAGAATGAAAATAAATTGTGGGAAAAATTGCAAAAGAAAAAATCAGTTCAAATAAATAAGGTGGAAAAATGAATACGAGTAAAAAGAGGAAACTTACCAAATTGAACAATAAAATAAAGAAAATAAAAGAAAGGAAAATATTATTGGTAGGATTAATAAAAGACGTAGAAGAATAAGATGATGGCGTGATGCTGGTTAAAAAATGATTTAAATCCGTAAAAAACAAAAATCAGGAAAATGGCACGAGAAAAATAACAACGAATAAAGACTAAAATAAAACTATTGACAACAAGAAAAACAGAATGAAGAAATTTAGGAAATAATAAAAATATCAAGACAGAGTCGTAGATATAGTAGTAGTAGTAGTAGTACTACCACATATTGATCTTTTCCTACTAAGGGATAAAATTAGTAAGAGTACTACAAGTAGTATTAATTTCAGTAAGAGACCAATATTTAAGACTGATTCAAAGATTGGTGTCGAAAAATGTTGAAAATTGCATATAGTAATAAACTAAGTGCAACATAATGGAAGAATATAGGAGAAAAAGAAAGACATGCAGGTAGCATTTGCGATGGTAAGAATATTTTTCCATGAATCCAAACGGAATATGCACGCATTCAAGCAGGAAATTAAATTCATGTGGGTGATGCTTGCAGGTAGTGAGAAATCAGTAAAGCAAGCGACAACGAATTAGGAAGCAAACCATCTCACAAAATTATTCGGATATGCAATATATATATATATATATATATATATATATATATATATATATATATATATATATAAGTCAATACTCCTGTGCAGTTTTATGAGGGGAAATACAAATAAAATGAAGGTCATTTTCCAAACATTTACATTTATTGTATACATCAACATTTCACCGCCTGTCATAAAAAATAGTAGTAGAAAAAGTATTTTTAGTGTTTTATTATGAAAGGGAAATGGTATCGTCATGTTATGTTAAAAATAATGGAGTTATTAATGTGTCTTCTACACACATATCCCTGCGCCAGCGACGACCGTTTAGGGTATAATTGAATACATATTTTCGTTTTAAATTTAGACTTCTAATTACCAAGTATGAAATTTTTGTCACTTCTATCGTAATTAAATAATTAAGATATATTTAGATCCCTCACTATTAACTCGAGGAAATCATTATAAGAAGTTATATCTACTACTACTACTACTTCTACTACTACTAATAATAATGCTTAGAATTTTGACTAACTTAAACTTCTGCAGAGAGCTATTTGAACACAAACACTGTCACCAGATTTATTACGATAATGGCACAGCCACTCTTACGGCGCCAGGTTTAACCATTTATAGAAGATCTCATCAGAGAGATTAGGTGATAACTCCTGTGAATAGAACCCTACCAAAAAGATTTGGAGGTTAGATGTCGCAAGGGTTTTAAGTCTGTTTCGGGACACAAACCTCACACGCATATAACCAGGAACAAGTTTACAAGATAGGTAAAACAGTCTAACTTTATCTTTGTCATTTGTATATGTAATGTTGTAAAAGTGAACATGACATTAAGAATTACTTACGGGCCAGTAGCATAGTATTAGCTTGTATATAAATGATGAAAATAATACAATTCTAAATGACAAACGCAAAAAAGACACCAAGTGCAGAGACAATCATCAAGTATATATGAAATGTATTGTCGCATGGTCGATTAATAAACACGCATCTCAATTGCTTGTTGTTAGCAGCCCTTTTGAATGAAAACATATTATCAAAATGTGGGAGGACGCTTCATGAGTCAACAGCCCACTAATTGGAATTGGTGAACAACTAAAAAACACCGTAGTGAAAGCAAAGCGAAAACACTCCACTAGCAATCTAAAAACACGCGGGAATTTTAATAATCGAAATATGAAAGTAAACGGACTGACGAATGTTATAATTTATAATCGCAGAAAGTCATGAGAGTAATGTTTGGGGTAATTCATTATTTTAAAATAATTTATATCAGATTAACTAAATTTTGTGTTAGAGTTGAGATAATCGCGAAATATCCATTTTTCATTTCATAATACTTGTTGACCGTTTAAGAGAATGCAGTATCTTGCGAAATCAAGCAAAGAATCATACAATTATTTTTTGTTTTTAATATATATAAACAAACACCGGGACATGCTAACTAATACTATACATATAACCAAACGCTTGTAAATATGCCACAAACTTACTCTTCAATACTAAACTGGCAAATCTTTGTGTGGGGTAGGGACCAAAAATCATCTCTCAGTTGCGTCTCTGTCCTCGAAGACAGAGTGCGGCTCAGTTGTAGCTCCGTCCGCGAGGGCAGGGTTGCTTCTGAGAAAAATTACACTGTGCAGATGCCCGGTCCCGGGGAATGTGTCCCGTAAACGCGCCACTCCATTAAAGCAGAGGGGTGGACCAGGTGCTCGTCACCGTGGCCAGCTCAACCGGTGCGAATTGAGAATTTTTGTTCCTGTACCCGTCCGTACGCGGTCGGTTTCCCCACCTTAAAAAAGACCTCGCTCCAGTGGGGAAGTAGGGCAAATATTCTTACTCTTCAAAAGAAGAGTAATCTATAGATTGAGGAAAAACAGATCGTAACTTTTGAAGGAGCGCGACTTGTGTAAGATAATATGAAATGTGTTAGAGGAAAGACCGATTGGATTAACATTTTTGTACAGAATGTTTTGAATAATGAAGTGAATGGATGATTGAAAGTCTAGCAAAATAAGCAAAAAAAAAAAAACGATGATTTTAAATGACTTTTAATGAGAAAAACAACGTATAACTGAATGGAATACATGATAATATGCCTTTAGAGAACGCTGGGAAAATACTGTAATGTATACAGGACGTATTAAATATATTCTTACAAATTTTGGAGGCGTTTTCCTGGCACTAAAACAAAGTAAAATGTCTATAAAACCCTACGTTTAAATGCATATTGTTGTACATCAATCAAAGAAACTCATAACATGTTTGAAAATGTGCTCAGTTCAGTTCAACTCCCGCATGCACCCGTCGGATTATTAACTAGCGGACTCTTTCAAATGCACTCAGACGGTGTCGAATCGTTTCGCAGGTCGCCATGACATATTGATGAAGTGTCTCTGCGTCTCTGCATTATTAATGTTTGCTGCATAAACCCATTTTTAGGTGGCTCTACAGATAGAAATCTAAAGGATTAAAACAACGTGCAGGTTGGGGAAACAGTCTTCCCCTATCTATCTCGTTTTCATGGTAGATATCAGATAGTACATCTCGAATATTGTAATTAAAATATGATGGAGTCTAGTCGTGCATGAAATACGTGCGTCTTCCTATTAGTAATGGTACAACCTCTAGCAAGTCTTGGAGTGTTTTCGAAATAAATTCTCTGTAGGCAGTTTCTCTAAGACGTGCGAAGAGATAATATGGAATTACCAGTCAACCACTTGCAATTCCAACCCAGACATTAGTCGTAAAGGATCAGATGCTGAAACACCCTACACACGTTACAGATGATACAGATGCAGTGGCTGCTCATTGAATTATTTTCCATGCATTTCTACATGTACGACACGCTAAAGCAACTTGAAGTGTGCTCATACATAGATTGTCTCTGATTGTCTGGAGAATTTTTTTTTTTTTTTTTTTTGTCAGGCGTTATAGCGAATCTCAGTTTTCCTCATTCCAGAGTTTGTGGTGCCACGATTTCTGTCGCAGCACCGTAATGATAACCTGCATCAAGTGTTAGAGGTATACACTACCTTTCGACTGGAAATGTAATCTGATAGAATATTGCAGCACCACGTCCAATACTAATTCGCGTGGTCGAATATAAAAATCAAAGTAAGTTATAATTTTGCTTTGATTTTATTTTGTCTTATTTTTTGTGGCTAATTTTAAAATAGTTTCATGGTTATTTGAACGAGTGTTTACCTTTTTTCAAAGAAATTTCTTTGACCGGACTTTAACTAAGTTAAAACTTAGTTCACTCACCACCGTTACCTTTTTTCTTCTTCTTCAATTGGAGTAGATAGTCTAAACTATCGCCAGGTTCACACTCCACCCACGTCTATTGAAGAGGTGTAGAGGTTCATCCCTTATTCCCTGTTTAGGATGTGGTTTCCGGCTTTCTCTCCTCTAATCTTTTCACACTTACGTAGCCCGGCACATCAGTGGCGTTACCGCCTTGCTCGGGATGATATGATTATAAAAAATATCTGTATGCTCAGGATATGAATATTCTTCCATTGTTTTAACGGAACTCTTCTCAGTTAACTCAGTACTACATGTATTAATCTTTGAAGACTAACGACTGAATTTTACAAAAATGTACGGGATTAAAACAAAAATATAAAACGAACTTTGATAAACCAAACGTGTTTTAAAAAAGCCACGTGTATGTCTATCTTGTGTAATAGTGTTTATTTCAGAAGTGTATAAAATTATATAATGATTTGCTTACAACACATAGCTTCTCAAATATTTTCGAGTTACTGCAGATTTGCAATAAATGATAGAGACACGGAACAAACAGTACAAATGATAAAAAATGCAATAAAACAGTAATAAATATATTAATATGTTATAAAGTCTTGTAAATCGAAACTTAGAATGTTATTACGATGAATTTTATTCTCAACAATCATGCAACACACCGGCATCTGCCATAAAATTTATTTGATAATTCAAAATGAAACGATTTGTAGACTAATCTTTAATGGAACATTTCTCCTTGTTTTGGTATGGTATGAGGAAGACACCACCAAATTTTGTAGAAGCATTTTTGGTACACTCTGTATATAAACGAAAAAGGAAAAACAAATCTAAGATCAAGTGATGTGCAAAATATTGAAATATGATGTAGAAAAGAGATTAGATATAACCAGACACTAGTAAATTATGTTTGTAGGCATCGACAATGCCAACATCCAGACCATTTATAAAAAGAAAGAAAAAAAGAAAGAAAGAAAGAAAGAAAGTGTACCAAAAACATTTAATCGAGATCAGATGATTTAGAATTTCGGCGACATAATCTGAAAAATTATCAATAATAATAACAATAATAATAATAATAATAATAATAATAATGAAAGAATGTAATGTAACTTAGAAGATCATAAAAGCTATCAGAAATATTGAAATAGAAATCTTATAAAGTTGGCATATGAAGACGTCAATAATTCCTGTTGTGGTTGGGTCCTTGTGCTTGATTGGAAATGTTTTGATAGACATACTGAAAAGATCTGATATCTCGTGCCGTAAATAATTACAAAAATATATTCTCATGAGTAACATTTACAGCTTACGAAGAGCTACATCTATGTAAAATATCTGTGATCTATGGTTCTTTATATTATTTAATGTTTAATATAGAATATTACGATGTTATATTTGATCTTAGGTCTCTGGATGGCACCCGGATGGAATTGAATATATAACAGAACACAAAGGCAATAATAATGATGTAAAGTTAAAAATAGGCAAGAATTAGGTAGGCTATAGTTAGAGCAAGTATAGAAGGAACAGAAGACTAAGTAAATAAAATAAAGAAGAGTTTTATTAATACGCATAAACAAATGAGAAAAGCTGGAGTAAATCAATTAAACCTCAAATCCTATTCTAATGTGGCTACTTGACATATTCATATGTAGGAGCGTCCAGTTGTTAAAGTAATAAGGAAGAGTAGCAAGTACGCGGAGTCCTACACTAAAACAAACAATAAAACTGAAAAAATATAATCTTAACACGTAATCTCAGCTGTCCACTATATTTGCAAATTTTACATCCCTATTCACCGGAAGAAACTTTTCAACACTTATTTGAGTAACAAAAATATCGAAAATTAAATCTTAGATTCTATTTGTTGAGATAGGAGCACTGAGTATGATGGAGAACGGTACCAAAAATGATGTGAGATAAATTCCTCAGGGGTACATGTTCGAATAGATAAACGCGTTGGTTGAATCCAGCAACTTGACCTAAAGAGTTGTCTGCTCATACATGGCTACAACAGAGGTAACCAAAAACTTGAAGAGTTGGGAAGATAAAACTTGAAGAGTTGGGAAGATAAAACTTGAAGAGTTGGGAAGATAAAACTTGAAGAGTTGGGAAGATAAAACTTGAAGAGTTGGGAAGATAAAGCTTGAAGAGTTGGGAAGATAAAACTTGAAGAGTTGGGAAGATAAAACTTGAAGAGTTGGGAAGATAAAACTTGGAGAGTTGGGAAGATAAAGCTTGAAGAGTTGGGAAGATAAAACTTGAAGAGTTGGGAAGATAAAGCTTGAAGAGTTGGGAAGATAAAACTTGAAGAGTTGGGAAGATAAAACTTGAAGAGTTGGGAAGATAAAACTTGAAGAGTTGGGAAGATAACGTATACTCAGATATCATGAAAAGCCATGGCAAGGGGTACTAAAATTAAACCCGAAACATATGTTTCGGTTCAAAATTCTAATCAAACAAAGGAGTTTACAATGGTAGATGATGTTAATAAAAATGAAGACAACAGTTCGAATAATGTAAATAGTGTAAATAATTGCAATATCTTATCTCAGACATATAGAGAGGTAAACTTTAAATTTGATTGTGAGATGTTTCAGAAAACAGTAATATTTATGACAGTTATGACTGCTTTGACTATGTAATTAAAAGAAATACTAACAATACTATACTTTTAGTAGTAGTAGTAGTAGTAGTAGTAGTAGTAGTAGTAGTAGTAAGAAAAAGACAGAGAAGATCTAGAAGCAAATGAGGAAGAAATTGACCGACAAATATTTTCAGTGCAAATCAGTTCAAGCTAAAGTCAAATCCACAAGGATCAAAGAAACGTGATGAAAAAGAAATGGACCGCATGGAAAAGAAAATGACCTTTTATAAAAAGTAAGATGTTAAAGTGAGGTGAGATCTGAGTCAGAATTTGACCGATCAATGATGTTAGAGGAAATCGGAAAGAGATATAGATAGGAAGGTGGTTAAAAAGAAACGAAGGCCGATGGAATTAGTTAAGAAGTGAAACGAGTGTTTCTGTCTGTGAATAACGCATAGCGAATAAATGCATCTTTAAAAAAAAACAAAAAAACAAAAAAAAACAAGAAAACAAATGCGTCAACCAACGCTTAGGGAAGTCAGACTCTTGAACGTAATCACACTTAATCAGATTTCAAAAATGTCAACTGAATTAAAAAAGGAAAAGAAAGAAAATTTCTGGATAAACAAATGATTAGAGAGAAGCGCAGATTTAAAACGTCTTGGTTATATTTGAATATACTTGATCTTCGGTGACAATGCTTCTATTTTAGGTGAAAACAAGACAAAACAAAACAGAAGGTTGATTGTGAAAAAGAAAAGGTTTCTTTTGTTAAACGTATTTGTTCATTTCTTGAGTTTTATTTTTGGAACATTATCAGCTTTGTCAATGCGTTCAATTCTCAGTCATTCATAGTCATTCTCTCTCTCTCTCTGTTTTTTTCTCCACAAACACACACACACACACATACATACATGCATATATATATATATATATATATATATATATATATATTCATGAATTCCTATTTATAACAGCCATTAACAGAGAGGGAAATAATTGATAACGGAAGCATCTTTTTTTGCCAAATATATTTATTTTTCAATATAATTTACTTCATTCTCAACATTGTAAATTAAAACGCATATTTAATAAGACTAAAGATCAAATGTTATCCCCCATGTATTTTATATCTCAGTCAAAAACATCACATTAATATTTGAAGAAAGAATGAACAAATGACTTTCATTTACAGAATTAAATAAATGAATGCTGTAAGTAGAACCCACAAAAATATGCAATAATATCTATGAGGATTTCCTTTAATATTGAAATACTTCTACTTCGATTTAACTTTACAAAGGGCACAACTATGGCTCCCAACAACTACTGATTTTTAAAGTTAATTCTATCTTCTTTATTTATTATTCCTCATATATCATAAGACTCAGAATATTTGGAAAAAAATAATCAATCCAGAAATGAAAAACTAAACGCGAAACATTTTTCCCTGAAGTATTTTCCAAAATGAAGCTTTATTTCAATTATATTTAATAATAAACAATATACAGGTTAATTGCACCTGCATGATTTCGAAATGTATACAGTAACTATGTTTTAATTTCACAGAGGTTTAAGCCAATCTTTAGGGAGAGACAAATTGAAGTTATTTGCCAAAACTAAAGATAAATCAAAAACAAAAATTATCATATTTGGTCAGGCTAATGTAATATTGATTAGAATTCGCAATAATGAAATATTTAATATTTATTATTCGGAAAGACAACAGGAAAAATACATTAAGTAAGTAATAGTTAAACTAAGAATACTGAAGTGAATTTGCGCTGTAATACATAGTAGCATTTAAACATTAATGTTCAAATGTCACTATGTATGGCATTCGAACATTGGATAAAGATCGAGTTAAATGGAATTAAATAAAGAATAATATAAACAAATATCTAAATATGTCAAGGAAGTTCTAGAAAAACATTTCTACACAGAAGCAAATATATTGATGCAGCGATAATTAATCTTTCCATGTACGTTCTAACATAGTACAACAGAAAGAACAAATTTGTGAATGAAATAAAGACCCGTTTTAAGGGTACCGCCTGAAAAAATACCTAACATATTTTGCCATTCTTAATCTTTACAAGAGTTATATTTATTTGCAAATAAGTATTTATTATCTTGTCTGGACTGGAACTGTTCAATCATACCATTTTAATAAAGTTACGTTGTCTTATAGGGGGAAATTCATTTTCAATTCCTCTGTTTATAACTCAAAGAAGCAACGTCTCAAACCTATCGTTACACCATTGATAATATACTGAAAATAATTCAGTTGATTCCTTTTCTTAATTTCCACTTGTTCTGTCATATAGAGCTCGTCCTGTCTATGATGCATCCACAGAACTGAATATCATCATTTCCTCCCTATTCTATTTTTATATAAAAAGTCCTACTCAGACAACTTTTTCTCAGTAACTTCTACATTATAGAGTAGACTGATAAATTATGCTTCCATTCAAACTACCATGCTAACGTTTTTAAAGAATAAACTATCATTAGCTATTTATATATATTCATAATGTTTATTTCCTTAGAATGTAAAGTGTCAAATAAAAACCTAACTGAAAAAGAGCAACTTTATAAAATATATTGACCTTACTGTTGATGGGTAGAAATTGTGCTACCTGGCTGTCAACTGTGCCCAATGCTTACTATGCACCATCCTCTAATAATGTTGTTAAGTTTTTTGATAAATCAGATAGTTCGCAGAAAATTCTATCCATATTATGTATTTGCTACAATCAGAAAGTAATAACAATGTTAGAGGATTTTGAAGAACCATAAATATATTCTTGTTCTCATACACAACCACATTGCTAAGGATACGAATTGAACTATATAATGAATAACCATTATCGACAAACACTTAAAAAATATATATATGTGGATTGTTTACCTGACATTTATTATTTCTTTAACAAAATGTTATTTAAAAAATCACTTTACTTTTGCCATTTTAGAATTGCGTGAAGTTTCAAGTTGTACGCCATTATGAACAGAATTAAAGAAACAAATTCAAACTTACTTGCCTTTACGTTTAGCTGTACCCTCCTTATTTTCTCTTAATGTTACAACAACAAAGCATTTGAGCAAATTTCGAACACTAATGCAGTCTATCTCGGGTATTGTGCATCGAGCTGGCATCCCTATCCCGTAAATTGTCTTAGTTGCTACAAAAATATTTGATCTTTAAGCATCGTCCAGAATTGTAGAAAAATCATCAATACTTCATGGGAAGTTCGACTTTTCTTTAGTCATTAGCATTTTAGTCGCTAGAAAAATCTAATTCCTTTATGAAAGGTATATTTTACATTATTGAACAAGGAAAAATTTAATGATTTAGTATTACAAATTAGTTCTCTAGTTAAAAGTAATCTAATGCAAAACCCATTCATTGGAACGAATTGTTTGTGCCATTTTACACCATCTATAATCAAATGTTTATTTTAGCAACTTACAATCATTTTAGTTCTTATTATCAAGAAAAAATGTGTTTTTCTTATCCTACAAACTAATTACATATCAGAACAGTGCGTGGCCATTCACCTTGCGTTAAATGACATTGGGAATGAAATTTATTTTATATTTGTAGATTATTGTTTAGATATAATTCCATTAAAAGTGTGTTTACCTCATCTCTTTTGTATTGGCCTATGGACATATATTACTAGTTACATGATTAATAAATAATATCTGGTTAGGTGCCCCTGCTGTTTATCTTCGGGTTCTCGACAAGCCCCAATAAAAATCTGTAATGTGATCAGTTCAGAGCTGGTAGCTCGACTCTAGCCACTTTCTCACCGACGGGATGTGGCTTTCCTCTGTCTTTTCTACAATAATTTTCATGGCTTCTACTCCGACGAACGTAGATCGCTAGTGCCCCCTCCACAAGAATTTACTCGAGCAACCAAACTGGCAACAAGGTATCAACCTTTTATATTTAGACCTATCAAATGCAGCCGACAATACTTCTCCATCAGGTTCTATTCTCGCATATCTCGCCCGTGGAAATTCCCTTCCATATATTTGCGTTCCTGACAGCTACAACCTTCAGGAATTTAAATGCAATGTCAATTCCCATCTTTTTTCTACTTGACTACACTCCTTCTCTAGTATTTTCTACATCACCCTGTATATCTTGTTATTTTCCTTTTTCTCTACCTTAGCAACTGCCTTCACACCCTTTCTCTGACACCCACTCTAACTGGCTTATCTTTCTCATCACTCTCCTCCTGCCTAAACCTTTACTCTTTGTAACTCCCTGTGAATCAGTGGCGGTACCGCTTTGTTTGGAGTGAAACGATTTAGAAAAAAAAAAAGATTTCTCCGGGTGTCTGGTGTATGTATACACCGTATATATAACACGCTAAAATTTTCTCTACTTTCATTTCATGCGCCTATGGCTTAGGGATTAAGGACTCCGACTGACACCAAATCAGGAAGCAAGTGGATATCTAGCCACACAGATGAGCTGTGACATTTAATATATTAAAATATTTCATAATTTCTCTTCAGTAATATTAAGAATGTTATTGTGGCTTTGCAGTGAGACTTCAATTCAACATCCAAATTTATATGAAGTTTCTGTATCCCCAGTTTTCCTCTATTTTTTCTGTTGTATACTTCATAATTTACAGGAACGTTTATACCTGCATTTTATAATTTAGTTTTAATGCGATCGAAAAACCGCATGTGTGCTGCGCTTAATGAAAAACAAACATTAATGCTGTGTGTTAATTGTCTGCGAGAAACTTTACAAGAACGAATTAGTTTATCTAGAATTAATAGCTTTCAGATCTGTTCCTTAATCAATATTGACATAGATAATATCTCATACTAAACTGTTTAAACGTTACTTCTTTAGGAAGATTTCTCTGTGTGAAGGTGATAATCACAAGTCTCTATAAAAATGTATGATAACTGAAAAAGTGACACTAGAATAAGAAATCGTATAGAAATTATAAAATTGTCGTCCAAAAGCTAAAGTATATATTAAGAAACATGAAAATTTTGATAGGAAAAAAATGAAAACTGTAACGTTATATCAATCCTCTTACCTGGCACTGAATCTAACGGGTATAAAACCAACAAAGATTAATGTTCTATAGTTGATTGCTGAAAATACCATGGATGGATCATATCAGCAAGTTTTAAATATAATTGAAGAGAGAAATATTTAAACTTGGAATCAAAAGGGATAGTTGAATTTTTGGGATAAAAAAGAGAAGAATGGCTTTGACGTATTTGATTCCCACATGACACAATGAATGTAAGAATGGTAGAGGCAAGCGAGTAACCAATAAAAACCTTTGTAAAAAAAATGGCAGAATAGGGAAGGGCGTGTTAGTTTAAAAAAACTATTACTAAGAACTAAAAATATAAGCAGTTGTAAGAGCCATTATCCCCAACCCCGAAGAATAATATTTCGGGAAGGAATTATTTATTTTTATAAACAAAATAACTAATAAGAAAAGATAAAAATACTTATTTCATGTAATTTAAATTTATTAAACACAAAGTCGATTCATGCTAGTGTTAATGGTAATATTAGCCGTTAAACTACAAAAAATATTTCACATTCATTGACCGAACAACCACTACTGCTTTCTGTTGACATCTTAATTTTTTTTCCTTGGAACAATCTATCACTTCCATTAGCCGTTTTTGATTTTTCTATTATTATATTCCATCATAACAATTTAATTTTAAGTAGTATGTAACGTCAGCATCTTGGTTATGGCATTATTTTCTCTTCTAAGTATATGTGGTATCCTTTTAACTGTTGCTGCTGTTGGTAAATCGTAAGTGAATTGGTTTGCTATTTGGTACAATTTTTGTTGTGATTCTATAGCTCCAGTCCAAAATAATAAATAAAGATGTTCTTTGCCGAGGTCATCAGGCTTCACTCGCTCAATATGATTTTTCACCATTGATCTTAGTAAGCGGTTGGATACAGTTTACATATTTGGGAACAGGTTTGGCGCCATACATGACATCTATATGAAAGTATTGATCTGAAGAGGTTATTTGGAAACATGACTCGAATTTTTACGTTTATGTTTTGGTTTTGTAACGAGCAAAGGATCAGCCTTAAAGTGCAAATTAGAAATCGAAGATAAGAAAATCAAACAAGTGCGAAAATTTAAGAAACTGTGAAGTGATTAAACGGGGGACGGAAAAAGCGACATTGAGATATAAAGGCGCATTGGGACATTCAAGGAAGCATTCCAGAATACTAAGCAGGGTACGAAAAAAATAAAAACACGCAGAATAGTACAAAACGGCTACGTGATATCAGTCATGGTGTATGGGAGCGACTGCTAGACTAACTCCTCAATGGTGAAGAATAGGCAAAGGGCAAAACAAAAAGATGCTGAGGATAACGTGAACCGAATATGTGGCTAACGACGAATTCGAAAGAAAAGAGAAACAAAATGGAAAGTAATAACATCTGGACACTAACGACGTCTTTCTGGAAAAAAGAGAAAAAATGGAAAGTAATAACATTTGGAAACTAACGAGGTCTTCCTGGAGAAAAACAAAACGGAAATTAATAACATCTGGAATCTAACGACGCCTTTTTTGAGAGAATAGAAACAAAGCGGAAATTAATAACATCTGTAAACTAACGACTCCTTTCTTGTAAAAAAGAGAAACAAAACAGAATTTAATAACATCTGGAAAATAACGACGCCTTTCTGAAGAAAAGAGAAACAAAACGGAAAGTAATAACATCTGGAAACTAACGACGCCTTTCTGAAGAAAAGAGAAAGAAAACGGAAAGTAATATCTTCTGGAAACTAATGACGTTATTTTGGAGAAATGAAAAAAACGGAAAGTAATAACATCTGGAAATTAACGACGTTTTTCTGGAAAAAGAGAAACAAAACCGAAATTAATAACCTATGGAAACTAACGACGCTTTTCTGGAGAAAATAGAAACAAAATGGAAATTAATAACATCTGGAAACTAATGACGCTTTTTTGGAGCAAAGAGAAACAAAACAAAAATTAATAATATCTGGAAACTAACGATACCTTTCTGAAGAAAAGAGAAACAAAACGGAAATTAATAACATCTAGAAGAGACATTAGATATTCTCAGGCATATAATGAGGAAGGAAATTTGATGGTCACAAGAGAGATAGTGTGCAAGTGTTTCGAAAGGGACAAGATCGTCCAAGAATATAAATGAAGAAAACGCATAACATGTGTAATTTGGATGGCATACGGAAATGGATGGCAGAACAGACTTAATACAAATAACTCGTAAAATTTAACAGCTACTTAGAACTGGAAAGTGAGGAGAGCCATAATCGTCTATACCAGGAAGGAATTCCTCACACAGAAGCAGTGTGAGGTGAAGGTAATTCCAGCTCAGCTCATTCTATGTTCAATTTCTATTTCTCCGATAATTTGCTATAACTCATCTATTTAAATGAGATGTTGAAAGTGTTTAGCATTTTCTACTTCCTCATCCCGAATTGTTAATGCAGAATCATCTGAATGTGCCATAGCAGCTTTTCTTACAATTCTATCTAATAGTTTCTATTTGGGAAATATATATTTTGAGTGCGTTGGTCGTAGGGGTGGAATGAATATTAGTCCGGAATTAGAAATCGGTGAACAGATTTTGAATTCCAGTTAAATTTCTTTCATTCACTTATGGGCAAATACACTCAAGAAAGGTATTCATTTATCTTTTCTCCCTCCAACTATGGGTTGCATAGCAGGGCAGATTCGGTTTTGCAGCCAGTCTCCCTCAGAAAAACATGACAATATACTGCGGGAAAATCTTCTGCCTAGTCAGTCATATTTCGAAAGTGACATGATCGCCCAAGCGTGTATCCAGTATTGCACTTAACTGATTGATATTTTTCTTAGAAAATTTAGTAGACGATGTGAATTCTCTGTTCAAGATCATTTTCATCTCAACTATAAGCGTCTATGTCATGAGCTTAGCCCCCCCCTCTTATTAGGGCACTGAGGGATGCAGACTCTTGTCTTGGATATATTTGTTTTGAGATGTGGTATGGAATACTTACGATCAGTGATCACATCTTCAGTTCTGTGTTTGCAAAGCGCAGAGTTTAGAGCAAAATATTTATATGCTTATACTTATTTATGTTATACTGATATGCATATTACAGATGTCGCATTACATACGCATCATATTATTTCTTTTAATGTAAACTAGTGCATATTGAGAAAAGCCTAACCTTATCGCAATAGTGGTTAAAAAAAACATGACATTTCCAGGACTAAATTGTTCTTAAATAAAAGGTCTGAAATCATGTCTGGGTGTATACACTTAGAAACTACATTGAGCCTTCTTACAAATCCAGATGAAAATAAGTAGAATCATTACAATTCCCCGATAATAACATTTCGCTACTTTCGTTATCGCTTACTACTCCACTTATTTGAAACATCATGTGGTGCGATCTAAACTTTCTATTGTGCGTTCTAAACTTCCTGTTGTGCGTTCAAAAATTAAGCGATAGCAAATCATTTAGTTCATAACGCCTGACGATACGGAAATGTTTAAATCATGATAACGTAATAGGCCCGGCTTATCTTTCATCATTTTGATATTAAAAAGCCCCACATATTAATCTTTGTATTTTTTTCTTTATATGTATATTGAATACTTTTTAATACAAACGTTTACTGGTCTAATTTGACTTTGACCCACAGCAGTTAAATATATATATATATATATATATATATATATATATATATATATATATATGGAAAAATCTTAGTATATAATTATAATGACAACCAGCAAAAGTTGTAACGAAATATACAAAATCTCAAAATTACAAAGTAACAAATTTCCGATTAAGAGCATTAATGCTCTATAAGAAATGACGTACATACGGGTTATAATAACACAGTAGTAACCGTATATGTGGGTATATATATATATATATATATATATATATATATATATATAATCCCTTATCTACATGTGCTCTATCTCTTCAATAGAATATCCTAGCGTTACGAAAATATATACTGGTAATAGGACACCTTATTAAAAAAGCGTTCTTACAATCATCTCTCATCATTTTTTGATAGGAACAAACAAAATAAGACACCACTTTCCAAATATGTTTGGAAGTTAAAAGAAGAGAATAAAATACGTAAAGTTAAATAGAAAATTCTCAAACATGCTAGAATCTCTAGATCGGTGAATGAATTTCCTTTGTCTTTAAGCAAAATGGAAATTCTAAATGACATGAAAATGACATATTACTAAATCAAATGCATGAAACTACAGTAAATTTAAACATATTAAAGAATTGACCTTAAATTCCTGCTAGGATTACAATATTTAAGGTATGAAACTATAACAACTGTAATCATTTTATAGTATTAACCTTACTATCTTGATAATATAATTCAACTATATGGTCTCACTTCTTATATTATTTTATCTTTATTTTCTATTACACATTGTGATATATTAACTGTCATTATTTAATTTTAATTTTAGTTTCGATTTAATTTCTTTTAATTTAACTTCTTTTAATTTTAATTTTGCTTTCTTCTATTTTATTTCTCCAATTTATTATATTAGGTCTAATGAATTTATATTTTTGTGTTATGTTTTTAAATATCGACTAAATTACGTTTTATGCATAATTTCTTTGTTTATGTATCTAATTTCACCATTTTTTAAAAAAATGCCATAAGATTTAACTTCAAACAATGTAGCCAATGTCTTATATCTATCTGCAACTCATTTCCAAACAAAATAAAACATATCTTTTGTCTTGGCCTTCTCTATTGTCTCCCCGTTTCTACCTCTAGATATTTTCTCACTTTTGTTCACTTTTTTTACTGTTCACTTTCGATTCCTTTTGTATCTCTCCTTTTCTTCTTTCTTTTCGTTTCCTTTATAGAAGTATAATTTTTGTTGTTTAAAAATGCCCATTTGAACCCAGACACCATGTAACTGACATCAATTTCTGTCTACAATTCTCTTCCGAACAAAGTTTAAAATTTCTCTCTCTCATAATAGATGTTTCCATTGGCTCTTTCCTTTCATTACTTATTCATTTATTTTCTTTTTTATTTCCATTCTATTTTTCTTTTCCTTTTCTTGATTTCCGATCTTATTTTCTCAGAATTTCTACCCTCTTTTCCCCCTCTTTATTAATATCTTTCTACCTCGTACAAAAATATTTCCAAAAATCAAAGTGATGTTTTTTCAAATTTTAGTAAACTTTTTATGACCATCAATCTGATGAGACATTGTTCTTTCAATAACGAAACAAAATATACAATTTTTTAATAGTTTGTAATTTGTACATGTTCTAAAATAATAATTAATAATATATATATATATATATATATATATATATATATTATTTTTGGTTTGAACATTATTTTTCATCGATATTTGATTTTAAGTCGATATTCTGTTTATAATCAAACAGTACAATATATTTATTTCTACCGGCCTGATTATTTACTATGAACCTTTGTGAGGAAGATTGGTTTCATTCGGTAGGATTCGAACCTGCGGCCCCTACCCACTCACCAACTTATCTGGTGCGTCTTAGAACTCTCGACCATGAAAGACCAACCATCTAAACGAAGTCAAATCAAGTCTATATAACACAATTTTCGATTCATCCTAATAACCATATCTGCTCTGAAATGCATCGTAACGTCAACAAATGTAAACATTTTACGGAAATTAACGAAGATTAACGAGATGATTATAAACAAACCGACAATTTTAAATTATTTGTTTGAACATTATTTTTGATCGATACTCGTATTAAATACTTAATATTTAAATACTTATCATTGTCGATTTGTTTATACACATTTCGTTAATCTTCGTTAATTTCCTTAATATATATATATATATATATATATATATATATATATATATATATATATATTTCCACACTTATATGAGATAACGAAATATATTTTCATATGCAAGAACAGTATTGTGACAATTGCAAAATAAAATAGAAAAATATTATGTGTCACACGTTTTATCTGTTAGCATTTCATCGGACTGGATTTGTTGACGTCGTTGTGATTTCACATGTGCATGAACGAGAGTCACTTGTTGTTGTAACATTTTTTCTACAGTTTTTAAATTGTTTTTACAATCAGGACGAATTCATTTATTTTCTTTCTTTTTTCTTTACATCATATTCGCTTGAAATTTTATACATTGTGATAACAAAAGATCTGGCAGAAATGTTGATACGTCTTGAGAACCTGTACGTAAATTTGCTGTGGCTAAACTAATGATTTAAGCACTATTTAGACAGTTAATTATTTTCGAAAAAAATTTACGTGTTTAATAGTACTATAATCTTTACACTGTTTAATAATGGGTTTTCAATTGCACTCTCATTCGATACACGACAAGCAAGTTCTGTGATTGAGCTATATTCAACAGAAATCGTGTGGTGTATTATTTACAGTTATTAACCAAGTGATCATGTATACTGATAAGAAACATTGATTTGTATAGGCGTTTGGTGATTAGTATAAAACATTTCCAATAACTAGTTAGCTAGATTTTCATTTTATTGTACTTGTGGCTACAGAACAACCGGATTAGAAAAAAGTACTTAATGAGGGGTATCCTGTTCACAAAATATAACACAAATTCCAAGAAAAGATAACATAATAAGAAAACTTATAAAATTGGGTGTTTAATAACATACATGCATAATAAAAAATTGCATATTACTTTTATATCTTGTTTGATAAAAATAAATGCCTTTTAGATTTCAGCGAATTTGTTTTGAACAAAAACTTGTCTATGTTTCGTTGTCTCTAATTCAACATAGTAGTAGAGTAATGTCTTTTTTTGTGTTCCACCACTTAGTAGGCGGAAAGGAAAAGGGGCGAGCAATTTAAGTGGAAAAAGTGAGTGTTAGTGAGAAATCACAGATAAGAGGAAAAAGTTCAGATAGAAATATTAGTAAGTAGCAAAATGCGTGTATGTAAAAAGATTAATCAGGCTACTAATAACGTCTCTGTTCCTTTCCGTTTTTTTTAATGCTGAAGACAGAGTGAAAAAGGAAGATAAAGCGATACAGCAAATTATACTTATCGGACGTTAGTTTCTTGGAGTCAGTTGAAGATATTTTTGTTGTTTCTTTCACGGTGAGTGACTGAAGAAGAACATTAGTTTGTAGCTCGAAACCGCATGTCTATTTTCTAGGTATTAAGAAAAATTGACCGGGGTCATAGATCAATTTCCTATTTTCTATCCAGTCAGAATCCAGAATCTTAATTTTCGCACAGACTTTTGAAATTTGCCTCAGTCTTGGTTTTTCCAAAATGTTTTTAGTCACTCTGATCCATTTTTGCGTGTGTGCAATTTTATATTTTTGTGTTTTAGTTAATTGTTGAATGATATACGATTTGTATTCAATATACTCAATAATAAATAAGATCCATTTGTTTTATTGACTGTTTTATGTCTATGCATGCTGATTTTATTGCCTTTGATTTTACAAATATATGTTAATAGCGTCATTGTCAACCGTTCAACTAGTTATTGTTGTTTAATTAAAAGTTGACCTTTTTGAGTATATAACTAATATACCCTGAATATAGGAAACACTACCGAAATACTAACAAAAGAAAATGGCAATAAAAGAGATATTCTCAAAGCAAATAAATAAATAAATGCAGTACAAACAACCATCTATAAATAAATAAAAACATTCCAGAGGCCCGAATAAACAAATTTATATGAAAAAATAAAAAAATAATATGTTAAATCCCCACATATCACCTGTTATACCACACTAACCAGATGTCTCTAACTACCCTAGTCACACAAATCCGAATAAGATGATGTAATTTCGAAACTTTGGACCATATTTTTTTGCTAAATTCCTGACGGCATCTTGAAGGATTATGCATGATTTATAAAGTCGATCGAAAAAATTAATCAAGACAAAATGCTGTCTTTACTAACATTCTCCTTGAAGAATATTGTCTGCCAAATTACACACACCCACTTTATAGATATGTGTGTGTGTGTGCGTTTGTGTGTGTGCGTATGTGTATGCCTGTGTGTGTTCGTGTGTGTGGAGGGTGACGTCTGTATGAACAAAACAAGATCTAAATTTTAAATTTAAATGCTAATTACTGACTTATTGATTTTGTTAGAAATAAACAATTTACTCGAATTCGCAAGACATTTCCTTAGCACAGACAAAACTCACGAAATTTCACACCTCGATGAAATGTTTTTCGGCCAATAGAAAACTAGGAAGCATCTAAAAACAAAATTCAAATAATATTCAATTATCAGGAACAAATTGTTTTACGGATCTTTTTAGTGAGCCGACGCGAAGTTTGTTTGTCGTCTAATGAAAAGACCAGAATAACATTTCGAGTCACACAAACGAAATAAAAGACGGAACAAGCTCGCCTGTCGCCAGAGAGAAGATGATGGATGTAATTAACACGTACCCTTGACAAACGGCAAGCGATCTCTATTATTATCTCTCTTTTGAGCTCTCACATCTTTCCTTCACATCATTCAACCCTCTACCTTTTCTCATACCTGATAACCAAACGGAATGCTTTAAGACTGAGCGATAATTATAAAGACATTCCTACCTAAAGATAACGCTCATACATACATACATACATACATACATACATACATACGTTCCTGCCTACATCCACACAAGTTATTACTACGAACTCTTGATGCCATTAACTTCTGAATACTGTTTCTCATTGAACATTTAACTTCTATCAATTCATGTTATTCTTTTCTGTTGATAAATTTCAATTTAAGCATACAAAATGTATACATTTATTCTTCAACAAATCCACCTTCTGATAATTATGGATAAAACCTGTAGGTTGAAAGAAGTTTGATTATGGTTCACACAAAGCCAGTTCGAAAACCATTAACCATCTCCCTACTTTTACACGTCTACACTGTGAATATATAAGCATTTGCATATCTGATAAACATAGGCATTTGTAAGTTTATTTATATAAAAAAAAGGAATCAGTACCAATGACGATGGATATAAGAATGCATATTTTACTATTTTCATTGTAAATTTTCTGATAATATGAATTATTTATAGTGAAACTGTTTAGAATTTTCCTAATAGTAGATAATTAGATCGTGTAACTGCTATTGATGCAAAAACAGAATAGGAGTGTTTTTTTTTAATTAGAGAGAACCTATTTGTTTTAACGTTCCAATAACGCTAATAGACATATAAATCCATATATCTTTATGTTAAATAGCAAGATTGCATGGAACTTCTATTCTTGGCTGACAACCAGTCTAGGAAAATCACAATATTTTTTTGGACAGTGGAGAATACATCGAGTAAAGCAGGTATCTTTCTTTTTAGAAGGAATTTAATTTGTAGATTACATATACAAAAGAAAGTTGTGAAAAGCCATTACAGACTAAGCAAAAAAAAGATGACACATAAAAAATAAACGCTATTCAAATATTCCAAGTAACTTTAGTATGTATTTTCAATATTCTTTGCTCTCTCTCTCTTCTTCTTTGTTTCCCTCTCTCTCGTAGGTACAGGCACAGAAATACATCAACAAGATCATATGCAAAAATTCTGTTCGTTGTTGTACTTGAACTGATAAAAAATATTTATCATCGTAATTAGTGATTCGATTATGGCATTTACTTTCTCGTTTTTTGCTCAGCGTACAGAAATCTTTGTATTTTGCCAGATTGTTTGACAACCTTCAAGCGCGATGAGTCTACATAACTTAATGAACATGACACAACACGCGGGAAGTTACAGGCCGCATGAGAACTGAGAAATTCATGTTTATCTTGCCAGTGTACAATTTCCGCTTCATGAATCATTATTTTGACCAGCTATATTGACCAGATATTGCTAAGCAAGAAAACATTGCTCTGTCTGTCCATTACCATAACTTTTACACTAAAATTCACACAAAAAATACAGACACACGCTTACAGGTACACACATACATACATGTTAATGTGTGTGTAATAATGCATTAATAAATATACTGATAAATTTTTAATACGAATTCCGGTGATATTACTTCTAATATCTAGTTTTCAGAAGTTTTTGGTCAAAATTTATTTTCACTAATCATATTTTCTAAACAGATGTTAATTAATTTTTCTTAAAAGACGGTAGGTAATGACGCATATTCGAAGCTTCTTTACAGATGTTATCGTACTATTTATAATTATAGGAAATTGATCTGTTATATGTATTATATAAGTGTTAAAAAGTCAGAAGTTAAATATTAATGCCACATTTGATTTGAAATCTATGTCCAACCAATTACTTCATTTTCAAAAAAGAATGCGTGTAGATTTTTTTTCTGAGTACTTTCTTAATTTATTTAAGATTACAATGAAGAATATGTTCTAATTAGGTTAGGTCATAAATTAACATTTTTAGAAAAATGAAAGTATTTTAATGGAAATATGATTTTTGAAACGAGATTTAATTTTTCCATCGAATCACCTGAAGAGTTGGGTAAAGTATAAATTTAATCTTAACAATAAATGCAGTATCTGATGACTGAACAATCTAGAAACCACGACAGGATGATTTTAAAAAGTACTTTTCGATAAAATACCGAACATCATTGCATATATATATATATATATGTAACCCTGTTTCCACATCAGTATACTTGTTTTTTGGTTTAATACAACGGAGTGAGAGAAATTGATATTAGTGGCATTGTTAGTTCTGTTTTATTGCAATCCGCGATGTGAGTTTACGTAAAGAAAGATATCTTTAATTCTATTATGTACTGGTAAAATCCGGGGAATAGAGAAATTGGCTGATAATTGAAAAAAACATGAAAAATATAGTTTTTCTTCTTTCTTCGTGTTCGAAAGGATTTGTTTTGGGCCAGTGGAACTTTGAAAAATGTCCGTAGCCATAACAAAATGTCAGAATTTTCTTGATGAGGTCAGAAATCCTCAAAATTATTCCTGGGAAAATTATTTGAAAATTTGTAAACATAAAGATGATGTAATTGAAAGAAAGAAGACAGAAAGATATTAAGTTTGTGAACTGTTGATATCCATTCGTCGCGTCAGGGCTCTCCGTAAATCGTGTGGGTGGAATATAATCTCATTGCTCAAAAGCTTTGAGTCACGTAGATCCCCCGAGAGAATTGGGGACAGCTATAAACATCCGAACTCAGTTGGTAGGGTAGTTTTTGAAATTGCAGTCGAAATGTAACGATTGAGGGGAAAGAAATCCCAATTGGGGAGCCACGAACCAGGGGCTGGTCGCCTACCATCGAACTCATGGCAGAAGATGTAAAGAACCTTAGAAAAGCCTGCCGTCGATCAGGGTAAGAAAACTTAAAGTCGAATAATGCGCCTCTGATAAGAACCCCGAAAGAACTTTATTGTTCTAATAGTTATTTGGAAAGATGAAAGTTCTCATATTCTTAACGAAAAGTTCGCACTGTTATTAAAAGAATTTTTAAGTTGGTGAGAGAGATTTTCAGGCGACAAAGACCAAACAACCCCACAGCGCCCGCCGCCACGACACACTGTTATTCAGCTGTCTCTGCAAAGTTTGATAAAGTCCGAAAAGACGTGTTTTTAAGTAGAGAATTGACAGTCTGAATATTTTTAAAATTGAAGTCGATGATTACTGTCAACGAAACTTCGGAAAGTCTTATTATTATTTGAAGATTGAAAGCTGTGATATTTTTAAACGAATCCTCTTTCCGTTGTAAACTTAAATTTCGACAATTGTTTTTCCTGCTTTTGTAATTAATTATTTTTTATTAAGAATTTCCTTCGTAACTCATCCAGGCGTCTTCGAACTTATTCATTATTTAATGTTTTTGATGCCGAAATTATTTTAACACAAGTGTCCGGTGTGGATATGGGAGAAATACGTCTACCGGGTTTTCACAACGTGATTTCAGAGATCAGAAGAACACAGCGTGGGCAGCAAATTCGTTGTTGTAATAGACGTCTTGAGGACCAGCTACTGTGACGAGATCATCATGACTAGAGGCCCGAAGTGTCGTCATAATTTGTGCCGTTTCTACATCATATTCGGGGTAGGCTCCGTACCATAGGGGCAGCGAACCAACCAACCAAAAATCCGGCATACGTGTTACATATATATATATATATATATATATATATATATATATATATATATATATATATATATATTAATCGTATCACCCCGAGCAAGGCGGTGATGCCACTGATGTGTAGGGGGCTACATAAGACTAAAAAGATTAAGTAGGAGAGAGTGAAGAGGAAGACGAACCAGTTAGAAAGGAGCAAGAGAAGGATAGGAATACAGGTGTGATGACAGTTGCAAATGCGGAGAGAAAGGAAAAGATATACGGGATGGTGATAGAACTAGAGTCAGGTGGTTAATAGATGAGTACTGACATTGCATTTAAATTCCTGGAGGTTGTAGCCGTCAGGAAAGCAAGAATATGGAAGCGAGTTCCACAGGTGGGAAGTGCGACAGAAGAAGCTGCAGGAGTAGAATTGTCGTCTGCATTTTGTTAATCTAACTGTGAATGGGTGGGACCCAGTTGCCAATCTGGTTGCACGACTAAACACCTGTTGCAGAAGCACCAGTGACTTAAGTTCGTTGGAGCAGAAGCCATGAAAGTATTTATAGAACACACAAAGGGAGGCCACATCTCGTCGGTGGATAAGTGGATGTAGTCAAGCCGCCAAGTCGGTACCTATCACATTACTGATTCTCCTTTGGAGCCTGTCGAGAACACTGAGATGAACTGCAAGGGTGTCTGACCATATATGGCAGCAGTACTCCATGCACGGACGAATGGTTGATTTGTATATATGCAGTACGGATTCAGGCGGGTAAAACATCCTGGCCCCACACTGTGACCCAAACTTCTTAGCAGTGGCTTTAGCTATGGACTCAATGTAGTGGTTCCATTTGAAATCAGAATAGTGGCTAAGACCGAGGAGGCGCAGTGTATTGCTCCCAGGGAGACTCGCTTTGTCCATGCTTATAGAAGGCAGGAGAGGTTGCCTGTGATGATTGACAGACAACAGCTTGGTCTTAGTCGCATTGAAATTGACAATTCTTAAATACAGGGACGACTGAAGAGAACTTCCAGCATGCTGGAAAACAGGAAGCAGAAAGGCAGTAGTTATACAGTTCAGAGAGGACAGTGGAGAGTTCAAGAGCACATTTCTTAAGGATTATCACCGGGATTCTATCACCACCGCTTGCCTTATGGGGGTCAAGCTTTGAAATTACTCGGGATACTACTGTCGGGGTAAAATATACGTCGTACAGTTTAGCCTCTGTTCTAATAGTTAAGTCAGGTGAAGGTACTCCAGACAAGTCAAATGTGGAGTTGCATGAGAATCTGCGAGCAAATACTTAACTTTGTCCGCATATGACGTGAAAACCTCAAATTCATTGATTAAGGTAGGGATTGAGAATTTGCTATTGTTTAGCACCCGTTTGCATAAACGCCAATAGTCCTTGGAACCGAACTTGCGGTCAGCTATGCGCTGTCTCATTCTCTCAGCAAACAACCGTTTGGCTTCATTCAGGATTCTCTTGCACTCATTACGAGCAGACGTGAATAAGCGCCTATTGTGATCAGATGACTGTCTCCGGAATAGTCGGAAGTAGTGGTTCCTGTGGGCAATGGTGGCCGAATAGGCAGGAGAGAACCAAGGAGAAGAATGACGTTTTAGACAATACTTCCTGGTAGGTATGAAGGCATCAATGCCAGCTTTCACCCATGACGAAATCTCAGAGGCACAGTCATCAACTGGGAGATCGAACATTTTTCTCAAAGGGCGTCCCAGTCAGGTTTTTGGTAGTAGTAGGAGATCCTATAGGTAGGAGGCTCCTGGGGGGAGTGAGAGTGGAAATAAATATTGAGAAAAAGAACAACAGATTTGGAGTTGCCGACAGGCCAAAGCCGCCTGACTTGACAGGAGTCAGGTGCAGAGGGAAAGCATATATCTAATAGAGATGAGTGTCCAGAGGGAGTACTTGAAAAGCATGTGGAAAAGTCCACTACTTGCGTAAGGTATTGGGAATAGTTCATGGCGTAGACGCCTGCTGAATCAGTAGCAGAGTCTTTAAGCCACTCAGAATGATGGGCATTAAGATCTCCGAATACAAATATATGAGCGAATGGGTGGTAGGAAATAGCCTTATCTATGTTGTCAGAAATGCTATCTAGAAGAGAGCAGTCAGGAGAAGAAAGAGAAAGAAAAGGTAGCAAACCGAACTGAGAAGTGACAGGCGGAGAAATACATATTGGTAGTAAGGAGATTCGAGTGATGTCACCCTAGCTATAGGGAGGTGTTCACTAACGTAGACCCCCAGCCCATAAATGTGAACAGTGGAATCCTTCCTTAAGAGGGGGGATTTAACCAGGGATGGAGAAGTCAAAGGAGGGAATTGATGAGTTGAGGTTAGTCTCACAGAGCGCTAGGATGTTAGGAGACTTTTCTTGGACGAAAGCGTCTACGCTAGGAAAGTTAGTAAGAATGTCCCGGATATTAGTAAAATAAAAGTTAAGGGAATTTGGTGATTTGAGTTTGGCTGTTTTAGGATATTTTCTGATTGTGTTTGTCATGTTTGTTGATAGGGCGGGACCTAGAGTAGGGGTTACAGGCGGTCACTATCCACGATCAGTGCTGGGAGGGAAACTGACTCGGACTACAACAAAGTGTGGCCTCAGGGTTGCCCACCGAAAGCGCTTGCAGGGACACCTATCCATGCGCGACATTTCAGTACAAGAAACCCTATATTATATAACTGTTGACCAGAGCAGCCGCTCTTGACGCTATGCAAGAGTTTGGGCTCTTAACTACCAGTCAGAAGCAGCAACCAGGAAACTGTCAACCCGGTACCCTCAAAATGATTAGACGTTGCCACCAACCAGACACATTGCAGGAAAATCACGGAGGCACCAATACTGAGGTCTGAGGAGAGAAAATTGAAAGCCGGAAACCATATCCTAAACTGGGAACAAGGGGTATGTCTATACTCCTGTTCAATAGACGTGGGTGGAGTGTGAACCGGGCGATAGTTTGTCTATCTACTCCAATTAAAAACAAACATTAAGGGTGGTGAGTTAACTCAATTTTAACTTATTTAAAGTCCAGTCAAATAAATTTCTTTGGAAAAAGACAAAAAAGACTCGTTCAGTTAAACATGAAACTTAAAATTAGATACAAAAATAAAAACAAAATCATTACTTACTTTTAAGAATATTTAAAACAGTTGTTTCCAACCCAAACTCACGTGCTATAATGCCAGTAGTTTAAAAAAAAAGATTATTTTATCTTTTTTGCTAGTAGATGTGGTATAGGCGGTGGGGAATGGAAAGTCAACTAACTAGACAGGATGACCGGGCAAAAAGGAGGAATAAGGAATTTAACAGAGGACGTAAAAGAAGAAAAAAAGCAACAAAGAAATTTATTTGAAAAAAGACGAGAAACACTCGTTCAAATAACCATGAAACTTAAAATTAGACACAAAAATAAAAACAAAATCATGACTTACTTTTAAGAATAATATATATATATATATATATATATATATATATATATGGTTAAATAAAAAGAAGACAAGGAGAAAACTGTATTTTACTCGCCTACATGTTTCGTTCTGTGATGAGCGTTATCAAGGCAAAAAGAAAAATTGAGCTTTATTCCAAATTAAATATTTATAAACATATATGAAAACTATAAAAGAAGCTCACAAATCATTTAAAAAAATTAACAGAAAATTGTTAGATTTAGAATTCTTTCATATCTAATGCAATGACATGAGATGTTAAAATGAAAAGAACTTAACCATTTTCTTTGGACGTTTTATTATGCATGTTAGTCTGTTTCCATAAGAAAAGATGGAATTGGAAAGAAAAGTACATTGATACTTTGGTAGTTTTCGATGGCGGCACTCTCGAGAATCTTATTTCTGAATACATTGCTTTTTCTTATATTAGTGTGGCTCTTTTTAAATCGAAATTATGGTCGAATTCATTTCTATAAATCACTAATGCATTCGTTAGATTATTATTAGTCTTTGTGATCATATATAATTTATTTTAGATTTCGACTTGTTTCTCCAATATATATGGAGGAATAATTTTCGCAATTTATTTTGTATATAACTGCTCATTCATTATTATAGTTTAAGGGTTTTTTTTAAAAATATGATTATGTCTATAATAGTTTCCGAGATAATTGTTTCTATTTGTGTGTTTTTTTTTTAGATGGGATATATTGTTTGGATAGTGGATTCAATGGAGTTGTTGGGTAACATAATGTATCTGCTATTGTTAAATATATTATTGTTGATAATGTTGCTTTTGTTGTGGTTGTATATTTTATGTGCCTTTGCTTTCGCGTTGTGAATAAACTGATAAGTGTACTGTAAGTTTCTGGATGTATTTTCTATGTATTTTTCTTCTTTTTTTAAATATTAGGGGATGCATTTTCTTAGTGCTCTTAAAAAGAAGCGTATAATAATACTAAATTTGATTGTGGAAAAGTGGTTGGAATAGAAATAGACTGGATCGTTTTTGTTTGTAGCTTTTTTATAAACATGAAAATTGAGTTCATTTTTATTTTTGTGTAATATGATATCTAGGAAAGAAAGGGTATTATTAGATTTAATTTCGAAGTTAAAGTCTATCGTGGGTTCAATGGTATTGAGTTTATTGACAAGATCTGCAAAGTTAGTAGTCTCTGGAAAGAGTAGAAGGGAGTCGTTTATATATCTCAAGTAGGAGGAGTTTGGTAATAAAATGTTCTGAAACGGTCACTTTGTGGAAATTATAAAAGTAAACAAGCGAGAACGCGACAGACAGGCGATCCCATTGGTAAACCAAACTTTTGTTTATACAGATGGTCTTTTTATAATGAGGAAACATTACTTAGTAATGAGATAGCATAGTTTTATGACTTCTGTGTTAGTAGAGGTAAGTTTAATTTAGTTTTTGTTAAATGTGGTTTTAATTGATTTAGAAACTTATCTGTAGGGACATTAATGCACAAGGATTTTTGTCCAGACGTGCCATGTGTTTATTTTTGATGTCTATGTTTTTAGTTTTTTCAAAAGGTCACCAGAGTTTCTATTATATGTGATGGACTGATTGTGCCGAGAAGTGATGTTAAGATTTTGCTTAATTTGCCAGCTATTTTATGTAATATTACTCATTGGTATATTTGGTTTATGTGTTTTTGGGAAGAGTCTTTTGCTGTTAATAATTTTTTGATATTGTGTATATTTTTGTCTCTCTTTTGTTATTCTCTTTTTGTTCATTTTCAGGCATATGATTTTCACCATCAATGAAGTCTTTCATTTTTTTGTTGGTACATGTGTTTGTCCATTAGTATGATTCTCCAACTCTTGTCGGAAGTAGATATATGAATATCTTTGTTCTTTCTTAATTCCTTTAGAGTTGTTAAATATTTGCGAGGAATTGAGATGTCGTTTGTTTTGTTTTACGGTGGCTGTGAGTATACCCATTTTTGTATTTCTTTAAAGTATGGACTACAGGGAATACCTTCAGTATGTATATCGGAGTTTTTTCAATAAATCTGAGGGATCAAACTACAAATGGCGCTTTTTGTGTCGTCATATGCCACACTTTTTAGATTTCAATTTAAAGAAACTTGTATTTGGATAGATTCTGAATATCTTTTTGGTCTTTGATCACGATGTCTGGGCAAATAGTTTGATAGTATCTTATTAATATCACTATTAATTTTAAAGCCATAATAATAATATAATGATATTTTTTAACTTGAATTTAGTAGATACACGTGTTTGTGATATTATTATTAATTCAAATTTCCGTCTGACGTCTTGTGAATTCGAGCATCTTTCTCTTCTATATACCCTGTCCGTTCAGGACACAGGCAATCATGCCTTTGCACGCTTCCTTATCCCTGGTGGCTCTTAGCACGCCTTCTCCTGTTACACCATGCAATCCTCGTTCCATCATCCACCTGATTAGGTCCTTCAAATATGTTATCCGTTGCTTTCTTCTGTCTCTTAGCATCTTAAAGAGAATAAAACATTCAGTAGTGTTGAAAGTAATCTCCTCTTAATGTAAGGAAATCTTACATTCATGCAATGTTCAATTAACTTATTTAATAAATGTACATATAATATTAAGATACCCTTAGGCCTATCTCTTTTGGTTTTAATTTTTATCCAAAATGTAAACACATTTTTAAGGAATAATTGATGCTATTTATAATCATATTCATTGCTTGTTTCGTTTTCACTGAGTTCAAGTCTGTTCTGTCCAGCTCACTGTTTGAACTCACAGTTACTAAGTAATGCTTGAAGTCACTAGGCTGATGTGCTAAAATTGTAGATTTGAACAAAATCTGCCTGGTCATGAGAATTCGGTTGGCTGTTACGTATAACGTTTTCAATGGGGCTTTCACTTTTTACCGTTGCCTTTTTCATTATGTGTCCTGTCCCTTCAGGACGCAAGTGATGATCTTCCTAAAGATCATCCTAAATATAGGAGCGCATAATAATATTTGTCTATTTGCTTTTTCTCCCAAACCCTATTTTGCTATCTATTTACTGAAGACCATAAATTATTTTATGCACTGTTTCCTTCTTTCCCTTAATCTGCCCTGTGCGCATCAGATTTTCAAAGACCTCCTTTCTCATTATCTGACTCTTCGTGATGCTAATTATAAGCTTTTATTTTGTTTCTAATTTCGATACAATCTTGTTGCTCACATGCTCCGTACCTGGTATCGACACCATCTTTTTGTAGAACCATATTGCTGTTGATCTATGATCTCTTGTACATCTTTGAGAAAGAATGTCCATCATTCATTACAATATTGAAGGACATATCACATCTAACTATTCAGTTCACTTTTCTTTTTTAACGAAGTTGTTTTTCTATCTCTTAATATTCTTTTTAGCTTTTTGATGTATCTTTTTGTCTTACATTAATTTATCTATTGCCATCACGGCGTATCTATTTCCAAATATCTATTTCTATGCTATGACAATCAAGGTGGGCCTCAAAGAGAAATTATTTCTAATTCTTTAAAAGTTATATTTAGTTGAAAAATATTAACGAAGTGTTGAGTCTGAACATCAGAGTTGATAAAGTAATGAAGTTTAATTTGATTTATTGTACCCAATTGTTCTCAGAGATTCTAGCGAATTTTCTTCATGAACAGTTTTGTTTTTCTATAATTCTAACATGCAAAATCAAAAAGAGCAGACGCTCTCGGAGAAACAAGTTGTTAAAAATCTCCTGCTTTTTCTCATCATCATCACTGTTTTCGGAAATTGTTATACATTCTTTAAACACACCTTTATTTGATTCATGTTTTGATGAAGAAATAATTATTTTCTTCTTTTAACTCTATAGTTTTACGCCTACTCATTTGTATATTCGAATGTCTTGATGATGACGATATGCCGAACGGCTCTGTTAAAGTTGAATGTGATTTTGAACTCTGTGAGAAGGCACATTAACCTTTTATAAATATTTTCAAATACAGAGGTCGTAGAGAGTTGAAGATTTATGTAATATAAATTATTCTATATGGCAGTGAACGCTGAATTGTTTACACATAGGTAAAATGAGACTTGAGGAAATAGAGATGTTCTACACAATTTCTCTGAGAATAACATGGATAGACAATATGAAAACCTAAGAAGATTTAATGAAAAATTAGCAGTGAATGCAGGAGAATTTCCTTAGTGATGTAGAATGTACGTGAGACAAAAGTGTTAATTGGTTATACAATTTAAAATACCATGGTATCGCAGAAAAACATTAAATGGACACTTATTCATAGCACCAGAAAGAGGCAATTAAATATTTGGGGAACCATGATGTGGAAAGAAGATTTGGAGGTTTTGACACTTACATGATATATTGAGGATAAGAAAGTTAGAGTGAAACAGTGCGTAATCTGCTTACAAATCTTATGCAATGGATGACAGACCGTGTACTTAGAGGGAGAGTAAGGCGACAATTACATTTTAGAACGATGACGAAGGCTAATTTGTCAAGAACCATGATCGCGTATGTACTGAAAGGAGACGCATAGCAAATAAGAAGAAATAAGTTCAAATGCCATTATCTAAGAAATAAAAACCTTAAATCAGCAATATAAGAGAGATGTCTGAGAGAGTTATTATTTTGGTTTAATGATTTCCAGCATGCCACCAAGCAAAATGTCAGCAAGAGAAATGACAACATTAATAATGAAATCAAATATATTTCTTCAGCACAGATGTTTCATTATAGACTCTAGAAAAAATCCCGTGTTTCTCTTAGATATTTCATAAAGCCAAATACTCTCTTTGCGAATATAGTTTTGTCATCGTTGTGACGCTGTGCATACGGGCACGGAAAGACAAATCGAGGAGCTGGGTTCGAATCTTTCGTGGTCATATCACTGGATTAATTCAACCAATGTTTTATCGACTGGTCGATGTGTCCTTGGATAAACTCGGAGTATTGAGTTGTTAAAGGAAAAGAACTAAAGCCGAGATATACAGAAAAGTCATGGTATGTGGAATTATAACAACCTACTTCAAGGAACGGAATAAATGGCTCAATGGTTCAAATTTCCAACGTATATCACTTGAAGTAGGCCGGAGAGTATAACTGCCAAAATATTGCGAATATGAAAGTAAAGATGAGAGAAATAGCCAGAAAAACGTAAATAGCTACAATACCTCATCTAGGAAATATAGACAGAAATTAACATTACATTTGTTTATAAGCTAAACCTCATTTGACAAAAAGCTGAATCCTAAAGGTACGAGAAAAATGAATGTCTTTTTACAATTAAACATAGAGCCTGGTGTTAGCTGCTAATTTTAAATATCGGCATTGAAATAGCTGGTTTAGAATACCAAGGAATCCAAAACGCAAAGAAATATGAAACCTATTTAAGCTAAATTCAGTCAACATAATAAAATAATTACAATTTGTTAAATATTACGCAAGGATTAATTTCAGAAAGACATTAATAAATGCAAAGATGGTATTTCGGCACACATCTAACCGAACAATATTTAACACACGCAAAAATGTGCATCCGACTTCCTGGTTTATACGGGGACTCGAATGAAAATAACTGACAGCACCTCAACCACAAGTGAGACCCATAAAAGCTAAAAGAACGAGGTAATTAGTCTGGCAGCGTATCATTATTCAATGAATAAATATGTCACGAAATCACAACAATAGACATTTATAACAAGCTTAAATATTGATTTGGCATCACACCAAATATGAAAATTCTCAATGGGAATTGAACGCGTAGTACGAGCTAACTATACTTTCAGAGAAATTTATTAAACGGCTTAGCATAACACACACACTCACACACACACACACACACACACACACACACACACACACACACACACACCCACACACACCCATATCTATCTAGCTAGCTAACTATATATATATATATATATATATATATATATTAGAATTAATGTGGAAGTTAATTTTACTCATCTTAGCAGTAATGTTTTAGCTATGTTGGATTCAAAGAGTCGTGTAGACATAATTGTGATGTCTTCACTCTTCAGGGTTTTGCTTATCTGCAGAAACAAATGCGCTTAATTAAGGGAAAGACCTCACCACGTTATTTCTATTAATGTTCAGTCTGTATCTTGATATCAAACAATTTATGAAAAAATAAACCTGGATGACGAAAATAAGTTTCTATTAGTACTATCAGTTTTGGTATTAAGCATCATTACAGTTTAACACTTTAATATATTTATATATAGCTTGTTTACATGGTATATAACACAGTAAAGTCTACCTTCCTCAACCGAGCGCCAAAAGCTTAGAGATTAAATCACCGACATATGTCAATTCGGTCGGGTTTCAATCCTGGTAGAAATGGATGTCTAATATTTCTGATGAGTGTGATACACCGACAGAGGTCTGTCTGCCAATGACTATATATATATATGTGTGTGTGTGTGTGTGTGTGTGTGTGTGTGTGTGTGTGAGTCAGTTAAGTGTCATACTAGATGTACGCTTGGGCGATCATGTCTCCAAGGAGTCATAAGCAAAATATTTTCCCCATTAATTTTATACTAATTTCTGTGGTAGACTGGTTGCCAACCAAGCTATAAAATTTAAACTACCCTGGAAATTAAGCCATAGCGGGAGGGATGAACCGGATTAGGACCTTTCTTAAGGTTATTTGCGCGTAAGTGAATGCAATCAATTCAACGCGAATTTGGTCTCAACTCTTAGATATCTGGTTTCGAGTCGATATCTGCACTACAACGCATATATATTTCAGGTTTCATTTAAAATAACAGAAAAGTTTTTACTCTTTTTTCTTGATTTTTACGTCTTTTCAGAATATAAAGTATATAAGAATTGTCGAAATATTTTGTATTTTTAAGCTTTTGAGCACTTTCGGTTATGCTTGTAGCCATTATCAGGAATTAATTTTATTTTAATTGTAAATGAATACGAGTAAAGCTTCTGTATATTGAAACGTGTATGTTAAGTTCAAAACGCGGTATACTTATTGTTACTTTGTTCATAATTAATATCATCAAGTATATGATTTCTCTTATTTATTAATAATGAGGCCATTATTTTCTACATAACTTATGTATGTGGATGATGCTATTTTGTATGTATTGCCAACAATTATTGTAACCTAGTGATATTACCGTGTGTGGTGCTTTCAATAGAACCTGTATATAAAAAATTATTGCCCAAATACGCTACATTACCCACGAGAATAATAGACCCTACAAAATCAGAAATAGGTAGAATTAGTAAGGTAATATTAGAAAGAGTCAACCAACAAATAAGGAAAAAATCCAACTCATGCAATGGAAAGGTACAATGGATGTAACTCAATAGTTCAAGAAACTTGAGGGAAAAAAATAATGCCACTTTATTACAATTTGACATCGTGAATTTTATCCATCGACATCTGAGGGCCTTTTCAATCTTGCCCTGGAATTCGCAGAATTCTACTTGGACATCTCAAAGGAGGAAATCAAAATAATTTTGAACTGTAGAAAACCAGTTCTCATCCACAACAATGAACACTGGACAAATAATTCAACGGATAATTTTGATTTATCTATGGGAGCCTGCATGAATCTTTGATTAATACTATTGTACAACCTCACGGCGTATAAAGAAATTGACACGAACAATATAGGACTCTGTAGAGATGACGGACTCATGATAATAAATAAATCTACTGGAGGTAAGATTGATAAAACTAGAAAATTAATTCATAAAGTCTTTAAATCTTAACGTCGTAATTAACCCTAATATCAAGCAAGTTGACTTCCTGAATATAACATTAGACTTAGTATCGAAATCTTTCCAAACTTACAAGAAAAATAATCCTAACCCAATCTATATAAATCCAAATTCTAATCACCCACCATCCATTATCAAGCATATCCCATCATCACTGGAACGCCGCATTAACACACACTCCTCCGATAAAGAAATATTTGATAAACACAAGGGAATTTACGACAGAATCCTTAAAGAAAGCAGATATCAATCATACAAAATTAACTTTGTGGAAAAATTCAAAAGCTCAAAAAGCAACAATAGAATATTGTTATAACCCTCCTTTTAAGCAGTCAGTTAACTTCAAGTTGGGACATTAATTTCTTAAACTAATAAATAAGCATTTTCCCAAAAATAATCATCTAAGCAAAGTCTTCAATAAAAATGCAATAAAACTAAGCTATAGCTGCTCTAACAATCTAGAAAAAATAATTAAAGTACATAACAGCAAAATATTAAAAGCACACAACAAAAATAACTCCAACACTAATACCAATCTGCTCCATAATAACAACCTCTGTAACTGTAGAAACTCAAACCAATGCTTCATGACCAATAATTGTTTAACGAAAGCCCTAATATATATGTGTTCGATTTCATCCATGGAGAATCTTAACGATGAAACAATATATATCGGAAACACCATGAACTTATTTTAAAAATCGATTTTACAATCACCTCTCATCCTTCAATAACAAAAAAAAACAAAACATGACGTCTCTCTCCAAATACTTTTGAAAGTTCCAAGGCGAAAATAAAACACTTAAAGTTAAATGGAAAATCCTCAAACAACGAGAACAGCTAAAACTATAAAGAAACCATGTTATTTTTGTCTTCAAGAAAAAATTGAAATCATTAAATATATGAATAGCAACAAGCTTTTAAGCCAGAAGCATGAAATCACAGTAAACTGCAAGCACATTAAAGAACTAACCTTAAGTTCATGCTAAAAATACTACAAAAGCCAGAGCTAAAACCCCTTAGAAATGATACACCTTCATAGTACTAACAACACTCTTACACACACCACAAACCGTGATTAAATTTAAAATTTTAAAAAATTAAAAATTTTATAGAAACAATCGATTTCCTAAATTCAAAATTAAGGTTAAATATACAATTATAAAAACTGTGCTTAAATACACACATTAAATTTTACCTATTACCTTACATACAAACACACCTATTGCCTATTTACCTATTACCTTAAATAAAACATTAAATCTTTCCTCCTACATTAAATTCTAACTATTACGCACCCATTACATACTTACCTATTACTTTAAATGCTAACATTAAATTTTACCTCTTACATTCAATCTTACCTATTACACACCACAAACTGTGATCTAATTTAAAATTTAATAAAAAAATCGATTTCCTAAATTCAAAATTAAGGTTACATATACAAAATTAATTTAATTATAAAATCTGTGCTTAAATGCAAAAATATTCTATAGTTGTACAAATAAGCGGTAAGTTCAATCCCATCACTCCCAACTCGTTACACCTCCCTACGCTGCTCCTCTAAAAAATCCAAAGGATAAAGTCTAGTTGTAAGATCATAAAACTTACATCCTATCTGCTAATGTTAAATTTGTCTATAAAATTTTAAACACTCATTAATCAACTATATTCATAACCCACTTCACTTTCTTCAAAATTCAAACGGACAATTTACAAGACTTATTCCCTTATCCCTAACCCCCACCAACATCCCACACACAACTCACCAAATATAAGAAAACAGGATTTACATTCATGTCCACACCACCTGATGAGACGTAGTTTAAATGTCGAACATAGCTAAATACACTGCTAAGAAGGTTCGGTCATTATGTCGATCCAGGATGTTTTTTTCTGCCTGAATCCATCCTGCATATATACAAGTCAACCATCCGTCCGTGCTTGGAGTACTGCTGCCATTTATGGTCAGGCGCCCCTGCCGTTCACCTCAGTGTTCTCGACAGGCTCCAACGGAGAGTCTGTAATGTGATAGGTACTGACTTGGTGGCTCGACTGCAGCCACGTCCCCATCGTCGAAATGTGGCCTCCCTTTGTCAGTTCTATAAATACTTTCATGGCTTCTGCTCGGACGAACTTAAGTCACTGGTGCCTCCACAACTGGTGTTTACTCGTGCAACCAGATTGGCAACTGGGTCCCACCCATTCACAGTTAGGTTAGACAAATGCAGACGACAATTCTATTCCTTCAGTTTCTTTTCTCGCACTTCCCGCCTGTGGAACTCTCTCCCATATTCTTGCTTTCCTGATGGCTACAACCTCCAAGAATTTAAATGCAATGTCAATACTCATCTATTAACTACTGGATTCTAGCTCTCTCCCCACCCCTATATCCTTCCCTTTCCCTCCACCTATGTAACTGTCATCACACCTGCATTCTCATCTTTCTATTGCTCTTTTCTAAATGGTCTGCACTCCTCACTCTCTTTTAATTAATCTTTTTACAGTTTTGTAGCCCCCCCCCCCGCACATCAGTGGCATTTCCGCTTTGCTCTGGCTTAAATGATTAAAAAAACAAAATGGACGATTTGTAGTGGATATATAAAAAATGTCTATATGTTCTAAAAAGTAATTTATAATATATATATATATATATATATATATATATATATATGTATGTATGTATGTATGTATGTATATGTGTGCATGTGTGAGTGTGCTATTATTAATATTCTGTTATCATTATTATCATAACCAAAATTATATTTTAGTGGAGATGCTTTTGCAAAACACCTGAGATTTTTAAACCTGGGAAGTTAATGTCAATCGTTTTAGAGTTGGCGAAATACTATTTAAATATTTCTCCCGACATGAACTGTCGGGAGTAACACCACGCAACCCCCGTTCTATCATCCACCTGCTTAGGCCCTTCATATATGTTATGGGTTGCTTTCCTCTGTCTCTTTTCCCTCTATCTGGCCTGTTGGTATCACGTTCTTCAAGCCCTCCTTCCTTATTGCATGTCCCAAGAACCTTGTTGTCTTTTCCTGATACTCAATATTAATATCTTTTTTGTTTCTATCCTTTCCAAAATATACACTCCATTCAAGAAATCTGCAGCATCCTTCTGTAGAACAACATTTCAGATGCTTCCAGTTTGTCCTTCATTTTTGATGATCTTGTTCAGCATTCCCTGCCATATTGAAGATCTGTCATCACATAGCAATCTATTTTTCTCTTCTTTTGTTTATAGTGAAAGTTTCCTGTCTCTTAATACTTTACTCAGCTTCTAAAACACGTCTCTCGCCATGCCAATTCGCCTTTGAATCTCCATGTTGCACTTTCCGTCTTCTGTTAGAACACATCTCAGGTATTTTAACTATTTGCAACTGCCTTATTTTAGTATCTTACAACCGTATTTGGCATTTTGCGTTGCTTTTTTTGCTGATGACCATGCATTCGATTTTCTTGCAGTTTATTTGTAGTCCATTTTTATCTACAGCTATCATCTGTAGGAGGTTTTGAAGTTTTCTTTCCGTGTCTACAATCAGCACTGTATCGTTAGCGTACCGTATGTTATTCAAATTGTGTCCTTCGATTACAAATCCTAGCATAACATCTAGGGTCTTCAAAAAAGTCCCGCTGTACAAGGTGAACAGATCCGGTGAAAAGATACATCTTTGTCTTACGCCCTTTTTATATTTGTATATCTGCTGACTTCGTTACCTGTCCGTATGCAGGCATTTTGTTGACAGCTGAGTTTCTCAATTACTCTATGTCTCCCCCAAATAAGTCGAGGCTGTTGAGCATCTCAATCAATTCTTTGTGGCGTATTTTGTTGAACGTCTTTAGATAATCGATAAAATATAGGTACAAGTCATTCTTTATTTGTATTGCTGTTTCGGAGAATATTCTCCTCATAAATATGGCCTTCCTTGTTCCGGTGTATTTGACGAACACGCACTGCTCTTGTCTTATTTCTGGCCTGATTCTGCTTCTCGTTCTATTCATCATTTGCATCTTTATTTCTAAAATGTCTCTTTTTATCACCGTAATAAACTCCGTAATTTGCAAGTTTACGAAGTGTATTACAGTCATAAAATGAGACATTTTAGAAATAATTTAAGTTAGGACACATTTATGTAACTAGATAAATTTCGGCTTAATAATGATTTCAATTCTCAGTCGGATACGTACAAAATCGGCTTTGCGCCACATCGAAAATGCACTTGGAAAATAATTATAACAAATAAATTGTAGTTACAAATTGTTTAAATGCAAAGCCAATTGCCATAACTTTTATCCTTAATTCCCATCGTTCTCTTATCTTTTCCCAGTTACCCACTGTAACTTGTTCTTCTTCCTTTTTTGCTATACTCTCATGTAACTCTCTAAACACCACTATTTCCATCCTTCTTTTATTCATTCTCCGACATCACGTTTCTCTTTCTCTTCGCTCTCACCTTATGTAGCCTTTCCGTGTACGAGTGGAAGTACTGTCATGCTTGGGGTGAGACGATTATATATATATACACACACACACACACACACACACATATATATATATATATATATATATATATATATATATATATATATATATACAAATGGTTAACATATATTAAAATGCAATATAATAATAACGAATAAAAATAGTTAAAACTCTAAAATAATATTATTCTCTTCAGAATAATAACAATTCAATTCAGTTAAAGTCTTATACCAAACAAATACGAAGATTTTGAATGTAAAAACAACCTACGTCAAGCAGGTTCAGTGTTATGATATCGAAATATTGAAGCAAGAAAGAAAAAACAACGTGAAAAGCTCAACGATAACTTAAAAATAGTAATTATTTGAAAGCGCTCAATATCAGTGATAGAGCTAACATATTCAGTTAGATTGGTGTGAGTTTGTGACCCTGGATTTCACGCTTTTGCGATTGTCAGATAAAATGATTATTTTTTTTACACGCAACTCTACATATATCCAAATTTAAAAAAAATATATATTTATATATTAAAAATATATTTTTATACGCAACCGTACATATATTGAATTTTTTAAAAATTAATCAGTTTGTCTGACGATCACAAAAGCGTGAAACCCAGGGTCACAAACTCATACCAATCGAACTTTATATATATATATATATATATATATATATATATGTGTATGTATGTATGTATGTATGTGTGTATTGTGCATTTGGTGATTAATCTCTATTTTACGGTGTGTTTATTTAAAATAGCAGGCAACTTTTTGTCATTAAGTTTTTTTAAATAATTTTTCATGTGTTTTATTATTTTGCTTTTCAGAACTCAAGTTATAGAAGAATTGTATAAGTGTTTAATTTTTTTCAAGCAATTTAAGCACTACTGTCAGCAATTATCAACGGTGAATTTTATTTTCCGTATAATTGAATATGTGTTGAATTTATGTACAGTCATGTGTGTGTCATATTTGAAACGCGGGAGGCACAATGATGCCGTTTTTGAAAATTTATATTATTAAATGTAGGATTTTCTATTTTTATTAATACTGCTTCTATTATTTTAATCATTTTTTCATGCGGATGATGCTATTACGTATATATTGTCAACAAGTATCTCACGAATAGGGCCTGGTAGATCACTGTGTTTTATTAAATGAGATCTGCCTAAACACTGTTCTGAAAGGTGGCATATCAATACTCTAGTCAATCGTGTGGTAGTATGGCTGATGTAAATGTTTGCGAATGTGGAATGTTCAAAAACACAGTTCTTCATAGGGCATGTAAATTCTTAAAGGATACTGGTTCTCTGTAGTTTAGATTCTTATACCAGCTAAAGAATATAACCGAAAGTACTCAGAAAACCAAAACATTTGGACAATTCATATATAATTTGAGTTCTGTTTTTAGAAATTATATATACACTCGAAAAAATATATAAAACTTCATGATAATAACTTGTCTGTTATTTTCAAGGGAATATATATATATGTGTGTGTGTGTGTGTGTGTGTGTGTGTGTGTAAAGTTTCTCTTTTGAATTTTATGTGCCGTGCCGCATCATCACGTGGGAGATCATAGACCTCCACATCCTCCCGTATTTTTATCTCTTAATATATTTTGGCTTGTTATTTATCTTAAGCAATTCTTTGCCATCTATTTGCTTAATCCTATCAAGTATCCTCACGTTTTGTTTTCCACTCTCTCTCTTTCACTCTATCTGTCTTTTTTGTAATCTTTTTACGCCAATCAAGGCAATACAGCTATGGTGCTCATGAGTGCTACAGTGTGAAGAAATATTGGTAAAGTACAAGGTACAAGGGATATCGAAAATACGATAAGAGAAAAATATGAATCAAGGATATCGAAGATGACAACTGACGTTGCACTTGAACTTTTGGATATTATAGATATTAGGGAAACAAGAATAAGGAAGGGAGTTCCACAAGTAGAAAATACGAGAAAAGAAATTGATAAAGTAGAAGTGGTGGTTACATTTAACTATTATGATGGTAAAATAGTGGGGCCTAGTTGGCAAACTAGTAGCACGAATAATTTCATGTGTAATATTCGTATCAGATTCTCCAAACCTTTCTTTCTAAGCACGCTTCTCGGAAATTTTAACTCTTTTCTCCTGATGCTAATTATCAGTTTCCATTTTTCGCATTCTCTTCCAAAACCGCGTCGTTGCTAAAATATTCAGTACATGATGCACTCATCTTCCTTCTGGAGAACCTCATTCTATTGTTTCGAGTCTTTACTTCATCCTTCATTTTGATGAGATGGTTCAGCATTCGTTGCCATACAGGTGGACAGATATAACATAACAGTCTATCACTCTTTTATTTCAGCCCAACAAAATTTTCTTGTCTCTCAGTACTCTGCTTTGCTATTGGAATGTGTCCTTGACCATCCCAGTATGCATTCATATCTCAATCTCACATGTGCCGTCCTCTGTTAGAACATTTGCCAGTTAATTACATTTCTGTACCTGCTTTATTTGAATATCCCCGACCTTTAATTGTCATTTTCGACACCTTTTATGACTGATGACCATGTATTCATTTCCTAGCAAATACCCAATGCCCCAAAATGCACATTTAATTTTCTTGTAGCTGTTTCAAAAGAAAATGATTTAAAGTAACAATGTAAATACAGAGTACCGGACAGAGAAAAAGTTAATATCGTTTACTAATAATATTCCTTGACATTTAATTGGTTGTCAATGAGAACCTGTTGAAAGTAGTCAACGCTGTCATTCATGTATATTTGAGGAATTTGCCGGATTAAAAGCGAATCTGAATTTTTTTTTTGTGTGAATTATTAAGCCTGATGGTCTTTTGTTCTCTATCTGTCTGACTGTGTTATTTTTAATCTGTTTGGCAGACTGGTTCTCGAAACTCCGTACGAATATTATTTAACAATATAGAGAAGGCAGCCAAGTTACTTTCACACCAAGCACATTGTGCGGTTACTCAGAGTTGAAGCTATGTTCAAGTTGAGTGCAAGATTTTCTGCACGTAATTGATTTTATCACAACGATTCCAACTACCCGGCCTAATCTCTTCCGCTGTAAAATAGACGATATCACATAAAAGGTAAAGATTCTGCGTGATGGAATTTAAAGTATTTTCTCGGACACTGGATAAGGAAAGAGATTGCTTCTTTTTGCCTGCACGACCCTCAGAACGGGAATCTTCGGGAAGAGCATTAACTTCCTTTCGGCTTTGTGTTCCGCTTACATCGTATGAAATATAATTGGCCCCAGACGAAAAGTACCGATGTTAGTCCAATTCCGACAGACATCAAAGTGGGGGTCTAATGATATTATCGATTTGGCAAAAAATATTTGGAAAACAAAATCTTCGCGGTGGACGTTAATAGCTTATAAGGGGGATTATAGAAGAGAGCAGAGAGTTTAAACTCTTCATGATTTAGTGTATACACAACTAAGCATTGACTTATACACACATACATACGTACATATATATATATATATATATATATATATATATACACACACATAAATATACATTAGTGTTTATGGTACAGAGAAAACGCACACAAACATGTATTGACAGATACACACATAGTAAAATATAAAATATGGCTGAAACACACATATACGCAAGCACACATACAGTAATACCAAAATAAAGAAAATACCAAGAAAAATAATGTCCTAATTTTGGAAATGTATTTAAACTATCAAAAGCTTATCTATTTTATATTCTTTTATAATTAATATTAGTAGCATTTCATTTTATTTATATATGTTACTTGCTAGAATTGTTCTTCTTTTACAGATATTATTTAAGTAAGTTTATTAAAATCAACAGTCAGGACTGTTTAATAATTTTAGGTAATGAACTTCATCTTATGGTTCAGAAATTGATGATAATGCACTCATACTGCTAAAGTAGCAGCCGAAATGACACAAAGGAACATTCTAGTGATCATATCTGGCCAGGACAGTCCACAGATCTTAACATTTATGGTTCATTTTAGAAAGACGAGTGAGGAGTTGGCATCCTTCACCCTTATCATTGAAAGACAAGAGGGTGTTTTATCCAAAGAATTGATAAAATTTTCTCTGGAAACAATTCAAACTTTGAATGAGTTAATCCCATGCAGAATTCAAGCTCAAATTACTGGCAAAGGCGGTACTATCCCATAAATTTGCTTAAAATTTACATTAGTTTTTACACGATATACATATACGTATATATATATATATATATATACACACACACACACACACACACATATATATATATATATATGTATACATATATATATATATATAATACTATATTATAAATTACATTGGAAAATTATATTTGTGTATATGTATATATCTTATTATATATATGAATAAAAGTTTGGTTATTATTTATCTTATAAACTATGGTATAAGTTTACACATATTCAGAAAACTTAATAGAGAAACTCAAACACACACAGAAACATTTACACACACATACACATACAAACACACACACACACACATATGTATATATATACTTATACATACACATATCTATATATATATATATCTATCTATCTATCTATCTATATCTATATATATATATATATATATATATATATATATATATATATTCTGATTGGACTAAGATATTATTCAACAATAATATTCCCAACTACAACATTGATAAACAAATAAATTTATTCTTACAAAAAGTAGTCATAAAAATACCACACAACAAAACAGTAACATATTTTAGTGAAACCAGATACTCAATAATTATAATTTTGCGATACGAAAAACACATTACACACCATATTTCTGTCGTAATGTTCGAAATAAACATGTAAAGTTCAAAATATATTACAGAAAATGGAAGACTGCTAAACTTGCAGTCACTAATCAAAACTATGCTATCAAGGTAAATGACTAAGGTAAATTAAAAATTTCTCTTCCCCAGTAAATGATATGTTTATAGCTACCTATATCAGACATGATATCTCCTCACGTGTCACTTATAAGACCAAAGTGCTATAAAAAGTACCAACCTTACATCTATCATCCCATATTTCACAAGAACCCTTTAACCAACTTTAGTAATAAACAATTCTTGTTCTTTTTGCTTTCTTGTCATTCCATCATTGGATCTCAGTTTCGATTTTTCTATCCTCTGTCAGAATGTTTCCCAAGTATTTAAATTCTGTACCTGCTTGATTTTAGTGTCTAACGTGTAGTTGGCATTTTGAAGTCTTCTTTTGCTGATGACCATGCGTTCGGTTTTCTTGAAGTTTATATTTAGTCCTTTTCTACTAATTTTTCTTGCTGCATTCTGTAACACGTTCTGTAATTTCCTTTCTGTCTCTACTATCTACACTGTATCATCTGCACATCTTACATTGTTCAGATTGTGGTTTGCAATGACAAAATTAATTTCCCGGTTGTATGCAGGCGGTTTTCTGCCTGTAAACGACCTGATAACTCTAATGTTATTCCCCGATATGTCGAGGTTGTCGAGCATTTATATTAATTTTTTGTTTCGTACACTGTCGAATGCTTTTTTATAATTCTCTATGAAACAGAAACATATCGCTATCAGAGAGGCCCTATATATCATACATTTCTTTCCTACTATCAACCTCATATTATTTAAAAGTGGAAATGGAGCGGTTAACTTTTTATTAAATAGAAATATGCTCCCACGAATTCCATCCCGGGCAACTCGTCTCGGCTTGGTATGAAAACACCTATACAAAACAACATAAAAATAAAGTACAACGTAATAGTCATGACATGAGAAAAGAATAACAACTCTAAAGACAAAACAGCCTAAAAATGGCTATGAAAGTTGTCGAAAGCGCTTTGGGATACATAACATCTTCAAAAAAATCTACTCCTAGAAAACGGAAAAACTTAAAGATAGTGAACAAAAAACTTAACAAAAAAATTAACAAAATACTTACATCTTTGTTGTCACCAGTATTTAATAAAATATTCTTGCTCTCCCAATTCATATATATATATATATATATATATATATATGTGTGTGTGTGTGTGTGTGTGTGTGTGTGTGTGTGTGTGTGTGTGTGTGTGTGTGTGTGTGTGTAGAGCCCCGTTTCAGATCTTTAGATAAATCTTAATGTCACTGGAAACTAATTTTTGTTACTAAAAATCTCCAATTATTTAAATCAACAAGCGATCTCGTACAAGACGTCGTATTCTTTGAATTGGCAAGCGTAAAATATCTCTTTAAAAAAATTTTGAGACTCAATTTCCGAATATTATCAACAATATTCATCTTCCTTAAAAGAAATATTTTAAACGTAGGGAAATATATTAGCGTGTAACATTGAGATTGATAAATCTAAATTTTAGAATAATCCGAAGCCTTCTAAATTTTTTATAAAGATGATCACTTTATATTGGTTAAGTAGTCTTTCTGTGGAACTTTGACCGTGTTATTTGTTCGAAACTGAAATGCTGTAAATTTCTTGATTAATCACATATTTTGCATATTTATTTGAGTATGTAATCTTAAAAAAACATATATATAGCGAGAGTTTTTTACATGCGTCACCATTCGCAACTAATTTCCCGATTTTATTTTGTGAGGCCCACAAAGTTTATATATAAATGTCATAAACCCGTGTCACATATAATCGCACACATAAAGACGCATCTTCTGTTTATTTTATACTAACGAAATTCTTTCAGTTGTTTTGTAAAAAAGAGATACAAATAGTATTGTGTGTGAAGTTGGTTGTGGGACATCTTTGCAATTCATTTCTTTCAATTTGAAAGAAGAATATACTCATATATATAAAACATTATCGAAATTTGTACATTCGTATTAAAATATCAACATTCTTTGTTTATACACTCATATACCGCTAGAAATAATTGGTGACTAAGGACAATTTACAATGTAAAAATTATTGCTGAACAATCGTCATAAAACGTAAAGGTGTAAAAAACATATTCAATCATCTACAAACAAAGAATTGACGGCTTATCAATTACTTTTACAAATGATTGGTGACATAAAAAACATTATAAACAGGCCTACATTTCAACATTTCAACAACAATTCTAATAAATGTTGAAAAAGTAAATTCATTCCGAATCTATGGCTATGGAGACTTTTCCCTACCAACTAGAATTTGAAATCGGAAGACAATTTGAGTGGAGTAGCAGTTGCAGACTAAAAATTATTTACTTTCCACTTGATATTGTGTATATATCTAATTCTATTCATATGGGGCAAAATTCCTTAATCAGTAGGATTTATTTTTATTACCAACGAGATAAATGGAGCTAATTTCGTGTTGGTTGACATGATGCTCCTTAAAACTTGAATTTCTCCATTTCGAATTTTATATTTGTAGTCGCATCAACAATTTTTTTAATCACTTACAAAATGTTCGTATTTTTTCAGCAAATACATTAAAAAAAAATTGTATCAGAAAAAATCCCTTGTCAATTTTTGAAAACTTTCCAATCCAACACCCTAATAATTACTGTTCATCATTCGTACACAAACCTGGTCAACTTTCGAAGACATTTCTTTTAAAATTCAGAAGCAGTCTAAAACAAAACTTCCTGTGACGACAAATACAACTGCAGACTATACCAAAGCCAAACTACATGGAAAAAGAAACATAGTCGCAAATATGTTATTCATCAGATGCCGTTAATCATTATTCAACAATAGGCCATGTTATTCTTTTTTCTAGACGGAAATTAATGGAAAATATTCATAAATAAATATATATATGGTCGTGAATTTTGGCTGTTTATACTCATAAAAGACATTTTCCTCACCAAGAAAATACAGACTGCATCGCGTTCACCGATTAAAACAACTAACTTTATCTTTAATACAAAAAGTGGAAATACAAAATTTATATATTTCAGAATTTTTGAATGACATCGTCACGAGAACATTATTGTTGAAGCATTTTTATCAGTATGCTATTAAAAATGTTTAAAAAACAATTATGAACAAAAATGAAAGAATTTTCGAAATAAATTTAATTTCATTGACAAAATTTCCTTTCCAATATTTAAAAAAAAATTTAAATATTGATTTCTAAAAACAAATTGACGACATATTTTTCGCACAACATTTTTAGTGCAAGGATATCGCTTTTACTCTTGAATACATGCAAACATCCTATACTATGTACTAACGGACATTTCAAAAGAGGTTTTCCTACATTAAAGAAACACTGTATCATTGAAAAGAAACAGACAGAATGACTAATTAAAAAAATTCCTGAGTCACTGTCCGAGTTTACAGAATACAATTGCAAAAGTAACACATAGTCCAGCACGCTTGTTGCGGACTTTTTCTAAGTGCCATGCACAAAGATTTTCAACACCCACCAACTGTATCTGCTTAAAAAAGTACTGGCTAAAATTTTAATTTGCACAACGAGTTTCCGTTACAGTTTCCTTAATATATTTATCTCCCGATCTAAACAACAGAAAAAAATAATTTAAATAGTCACAATAAAAAATATAAACCGCTTAACTACGACGAACCTTAAACGTTTTTTTTTGCAAAACTTCGCAGAAACAATCAAACCAACCCATACCAAAACATCTACTCAGGGTACTAAAGATAAACATTTAATAGCGCATATTTCAATAATAATACAAATCTATAATATAACGAGTGTACCCCAGCCATCAAAAGTGAATGAAGAATATTTGAGACGATTATATATATATATATATATATATATATATATATATATATATATATATATATGGCATATGGTTAGGTCTTGAAGGCGTTTAGTAAAATAAAGGAAGGTATAATCAGACCAGAAATAGGTCCCCAAATATAAATCCCACATATAAACCACACACACACACACACACACACACACACACACACACACACATGCTCTAACACACTTGCACACACAAACACACAGTAAAATTAGTGACAACAGCACCAGCAGCAGCCAGCATTGGCCATTCATTGAAAGGCGCAGACTCACTCGGACAGACACACAAGTGTTTGTGTGTGTGTGTGTGTGTGTGTGTGTGTGTGTGTGTGTGTGTGTGTGTGTGTGGTATACTATCTTATCGTAAACGAAAAATGTGTGTCAGCAGTGGACGGTGCGCTTCGTTTTACACTTATGCATGGAATTTCTGTCCTGCATCCATTTATGTTGAACTATTCGCCATCCAACTACCAATCTTTTGTTTAAAGTGGTCATTTGCTTGTGAGCCACAAAGCACACTTACTCTATCAAAACAGCATTGCCTATAGATATGCACTGGGTGCAAATCGTTAAGTGTTTGTGATGATCGCATGTTATATTATCACGGAGTTTGACCTCGCTGGGGTCTGAAATATATTAAATGTTGTTCTAGGTATGACATATAAACTGCGACCGATGGTGTGGCTCTATATTTACTATTTGGAGTTTTTGGGAAATGTAGAGATACCCCTTAAATATCATTAATCCCAAGTCTACCCTGTTAGGGTCCCATCTATTGCTCAAATAATCTGTCTTGTGCTTGAGTGCCTGTGATTTTTATGTGAATACATTGCCTATACGTGTTTGCATATATGAGACGGTTATGTAAATATGTACCGTAGTTATGAAATATTTGCAACGTGTACATGTGTGTGTACGTTTCTGGAGGATTTTCGAATCCTGAGCAAAGTCATCATAGGCGCTCCTAAGCAACCAACCCTCTTACCAGAAAGAGCAAACTCTGACATTAAAATCCCTTATTTTTATCCACTAATAATAGAGAATATATATATATATATATATATATATATATATATATATATATATATTGTTAATCGACAATATAACTATCACAAGCAATATAAATAATAAGAGACAAACACGCGGCAAAACTTTCATAACTCGTAATAAAATGCAATAACTGGTATAAAAAATTAACTGAGCCGACGATTCCTCACTATTATCTCTCTCTCTCTCTCTCTCTCTGTATATATATATATATATATATATATATATATATGAACATAACAGGAAGGAAATACACTCCTGATCATAAAGCTATATTTCAAATATTTTATTTAGAAATTTACATGTTTATAAAATGAGGCGATTCACACATGATCAAAATTATAAGACCAGAGACAAAAATTCTACGAAATTGTACAAAAAGTGCATGAAAACATTCAACAACCAAATTTAATAATCAGTTCTAACTCCACTGCTTTTGATGACTTCAAAAATTTTGTCGGGTATGCTAGAAATAAGCGTTTTCATTAAGGTGCGGGGGATGTTGCTCCAGCTTCTGAAGATGGCTTCACAAAGTTCATTTTTTGTTGAATATTGTTTGCCATTTCGATAAACATCTCTTGTCATCCATCCTCAAACATTTTCAATTGGGTTCAAGTCTGGGGAGCATGCAGGATGTCCCAAGAGATGGACCCCATTTTCTTGTAGAAAGGTCAAGGTCCGTCTTGCAGCATGGATTGCAGCATTATTCTGTTGGAATAACCATCCATCCATGCACAAACGACGACCGTCCATCATCAATGATGCTTTTTGTAGCATGCTAACATAACCAGCCGCTGTTTGACAACCCTGCACCATCTGGAGCTCCATCGTCCCTATGTAAGAAAAGGCACCCCATACCATTAGAGACCCTTCACCACTATGACGTGTGGAGAAAATTTCAGGAGGTATGTTTTTGTTATGCCAATATCGTTGGAAGCTATCAGGACCATCTAGATTGAATTTTTTCTCATCAGAAAACAGGACTTTCTTCCATTTCTCAACGTCCCATGTTTGGTATTCATGACCAAACTTTAAGCAGTCCACCTTGTGACATGGAAGCAGCCGAGGAATTTGTTTACGCTTTTTATTTACCATGCCTTTTTGTCGTAAGTGTCGTCTGATGGTTACGGGACTGCAATCAGCATCTGTGACTGCCTTAATTTGACTAGAAGAAAGTCCCCCGTCTTTCATAACAACCCCTCTTATTCTCCTACTCAATGCAGGAGAAATTTTGGGGGGCCTACTAGAAGATTTTGCTTTTGCATAATTCTCACTGTTCTTTAGAAAGTTGCAAATCACAGTTTTGCTGCGATTTACCTTAGCTGCGATCGCCCGCTCTGACAAACCTTTCTTATGGAATTCTAGAATTCGAGAACGCTCAACTTTGGTAAGTTTGCTTACTTTAGGCCTAGTAACACATTTACGCAGTGATTGCAGTGATTGCTAATATCTAACTGAACTAAAAACATTGGAATTACCATAGATCTAACAATTTATACCCCTGGTCTTATAATTTTGATCATGCATAAATTGCCTCATTTTATAAATGTACATTTTGATCATCCGTAAATTGCCTCATTTTATAAATGTAAATTTCTAAATAAAATGTTTGGAATGTATCTTTTTGTTTCCATCACCTTTTAGATTGTAGTATTGGTATCCTTAAGTGGTAGGAGTTTAAAATCTATCTGTAAAAAAAAAATTATTTTTAAAGATTTTTAAGTGGTCTTAAATTTTTGATCAGCAGTGTAAATACAAATAAACACACGAAAGTTAATATTATAATAGGGAATATTACCGAGGCAGAAATTTCATTTTTTGTTTTTTCGCATGCACAAAAACTTAAAAACGTTTACAGAAACATAATTCAAGGAAAATGTCTTTATGTAATTATTAATAACATCAAGTTTATACATTGCATTAATTTTAATCTAATGCACATTTTCAAACGTTTTGGATATACATAACACATCACTCAATTAGTCCCACGCCTGACATATATGGCGCCACGAATTAAGAAATTAAAAAAATATATTTAGAAAGAACTAACCTTCAAATGACACGTGACAAAATTTGGGCCCAATCGGATTAATAGTTTACAAATTACAGTTATTTAAGTGAAGCTACTGTTGCATATATTTTAAAATAGTGGAAAAATCTGAATTTTTTGTGTTGGAAAAATATTGCTTTTCAGTAGGAAATAATACGGTTCAAGCAAAACAATGGCTTGATCAGTATTATTCAAAATCTACTTCACCCCGTCAGAAAAAAAAGGTTAACAGATTGTATACTGACTTTAAACACCCAAAAAATTCACAAACTCTTTTTGGTCGATCATAAATTATTGTTATGTGAGATACCAGAGGCGTTGAACATATCAGAAGACAATATGTTCACATTTTTGCATGAATATAATTCATTGAGAAAGCTGTGTTCAAAGTGGGTGCTACGTTTCCATACAATCGATCAAAAACAATAACACGTCGACGATTGAGAGCGTTGTTCGCAACAAGAAAGATGTTTTTGAGGAAATGTGACAATGAATGAAGCATGGATCCATCACTTCTCTCCGAAGTTAAATTGGCTTTCAGCTGAGTGGACAGCAGCAGGTGAAAGCAACCATAGACGCAAACATCAGCGGGCAAGGCTTTAGCCTCTGTATTTTGGGAAACGCAAGGTAATTTGTTCATTGATTAACTTGAACAAAGATGAACCATGAATATCAAATATCATATACCATTATTGGTGCGTTTGAAGGAAAAAAACTGCGATAAATGAAGGAGACATTTCAACAAAGCAACGCACCATGCCAAAAGTCGATAGCGACAACGAAAAACTACATGAATTGCACTTAGAACTTCTTCCTTATTCATCTAATTCTCCAGCTCTGGCCCCCAGTAACTTCTGACTGCTGCAGACTTCAAAAGACCTCCAGGGAAAAAGATTAAGCTCCATTGAAGAAGTGATAAAGGAAACTGAGCCGTATTTTGAGACCAAAGTCAAATCATTTTACAAAAATTTATCAATTTGTAAAATAATCGTTGGAATCAGTGTATCACCCTATTAAGAGACTATGTTGATGAATAAAGTCGAATTTTGTCTAAAGGTTGCTTTATTAGTTAGGTCTGGGAATTATCAAGTGATATGTTATATCGATCTAGATTACGGGTATTTGTAGAGACCGATTTCAAAATGGTTAGCGAAATGCTAATAGGTTTAATTACTTTCACTGAAAAGTAGTTTTCTGAAAAAACTGGCTCCTTATCTTTGAAGCTATGTACTTGTATATTTTACCAAAAAAGACGTCGTAAGAGACGCGTGGTATTCTTTGAAATTAACAGTGAAATATCTCTTAAAAATGAAATTTTGGAGGCTGAAACTCAGAATATAACCAGCAATATTTCTCTTACTTAAAAGAAGATTAAAAAATGGTGAAATATATATCAATAAGCTTGAGATTTATAAATTTAAATTTTATATTCATTCGCAGCCTACTAAATTATTATAGATACTGTCAATTATCGTTGGTTAAATAGTCATTCATTGAGATTTTGATCAGGTTGTTTTTCGAAGCTTTTGTTATTCAAACGAAACTGATAATCACACATTTTCCCAATTACTCATGTGTATCACATATATTTTGTGTATATAATATAACAAAACTGATACTGATCCATGGTTTGTTTATATGCATCATCAATTCTTATTTTGCTTATATGCGTCAACTGCTTTTCTTTTGTGTGGTCGTATATTAAATTTTATACACTCACAAAACAACGTAAACCTGTTTCAGATAGAGCTGAATACATATAGCTTTATCGTCCTATACGAACGCAATTTATTTGATTGTACTGTAAAAATGATACTTATCTGGGAAGGTGTTCGCACTGAAATATTTGTATATTTTTTCAATTTATAAGAAAAATAATACTCACATAAGTAAACATTTATCGACATTTGTTGATCATTGTTTGAAGATCTTAATTAGATCTAATTATTCGTTTGTATATATATATATATATATATATATATATATATATACACATATATATATATATATATATATATATATATAAATAAAGAGAAAGAGAGAGAAAGAGCGAGATAGACAAAGAGAGGGTACGTGATGAGTAAACTGAAATTTGATGTCAGCACTATTTTCATTTTTACGTAAATTATTACGTAAAAATGAAAATAGTGCTGACATCAAATTTTCACAGAAATATTTACCAAAAATACACAGAAACATCTTGAAAAACTAAAGAGTTAATTTATTCCATAAAATCACCATTTTCTTTACACATGGCCTCCATCGAAAATCTTCTGCATATCTTCTGGAAGTTTTTTTTTATTTAAGTTAGTCAATGTCTTCTAATCCTTGCCTTAACTTGATCTTTGGTTTTACAAGGAGTTTTGTTCTTCACTCAATCAACCCACACATAGTGATCAAGGAGATTGCAGTCTGGGGAGTTAGTTAAGGGAAGATGGGATTCCAAAAATAGTCTGAGAGCCATGACTAGATTCTCGTGATTAGGATTCATGTGTTAAGTCAAAGGTACTTTCATCAGCCGCTCTATTGTCACAGGGCAGAACTGCAACCTCAAACATTTGCACGAGACTTTCGTGTTGAATCTAAGGATCCAACTAACAAATTCGGAGTTCATTTCTCATATGAACGATCAGAAAGATTTTTCCGAGCTGCCTTACATTCGTAATCACCATAAAACTCATTCAACTCATTTTGAAACCTCTCCGCTGTTTGAAGATGAACACCCGATAACTCTGAAATGTTAGTGCTGTGGTTTCCGGTCTAAATACCACAGCATGCTGTTTATAATGCCGGTTCTAAATTTTTGGCAGAGTGAAATGAGTCATGGCGCTATATCTTTCACGAACGGCGCCAGTTGATCCTAATATACTGGCCAGTCGACAAAAATAAAATAAACAAACAACACACCAGCGCCAAGGAAAAATTATAAAAAGGCGACAATTTACCATTGCACGCACACACAGACATATAAACATATACATTATTTATATACACAGACACACACACACACACACACACACACACACACACACACACATATATATATATATATATATATATATATAGAGAGAGAGAGAGAGAGAGAGAGAGAGAGAGATGGAGTGAGCATATTAAATGATGCGTTTAC